>ML439802.1:27986-125432 GCA_005239525.1 Nicotiana knightiana
TATTTTTATAATTTTGTGTATTGTACAATTATTAACTTAATTGTACAAAGTTTGCATTTTCGACTACCAGTATAAGATAATTAAACTAAAGTATTTATACGCTACAATACTACACATTACTACGCTACAAGGCTATACATTTTACTACGCTACAAGGGTCTACATTTTACTACGCTAAAAAGGTCTAGATTTTACTACGCTAAAAAATAATCTAAACTAAACATGAACAACAAATAAATTTAATTACTAATAAAACACAAAACGACATGAAACACATATATATAAAAATAATTATTAAGTCCGGATAAATTTAACATACTAGTTTCGCAAAAAAATAACACAAAACGAACCGGATAAATTTAACACACTAGTTTCGCAAAAAAATAACAAAAAAATGAAATAGGACACATACAAATAAAAAAAATATGCATTATTATTAAAGTTTCAGCATATAATAAAACGAAATACCTCAAATAAATTAAAATTTTGACTCCGAAAATGTGTATGAACAACAATACGATGCTCTACTCGAAAGTGGGACCAAAACTCTTCAACTTTTATGTGACGGGGGGGACCTAAAAAAATTATTTTTTTTAAAAAAATGGGCAGAATCGGGGTGGGGGACCAAATGAAGAAGAAGAAGATTAAAAAATGGGGGAAGAAGGAGGATGGGGACTCTCTTAAACACGACGACACATTTCCCTAGAAAAATAGGTATAACGCCGGGTACTTTGGCGTTATACCTATCTGTCAGAAATTTCAGTATGTATAACGCCACACTATGTGGCTCTATACACTAACTTCACAGTTGCCGTTAGTGTATAGCGCTACATAGTGTGGCGTTATACATAGTTCGGTTCTATATTTTTTTTTGACTTATTTTTGTTCTATTTGTCCAATTTTGCCTAATTGGGTTCCGGATCCCAAGATTCTCTCCATCTGAAATATTAAAAAATTAATTATCATAGTTTGTTAATGTACACGGTCGAAATCATATGTCCCGATTTTATAGGCTCGAGAGGTCACATCGAGGGTTGAGGTTCGATAAAGACCAAGATCGGGCTCGAAGGCAAAATAAGAGGCCCGTAGACTTAAGTGCCGAAGATCATCAGAGCTGAGTACGATCAATGACAAAATAGTACCGTTGTGACTCTGTTACGGAAGGACAAGATTCTCACAACGTCCCCAAGATCATGGCATAAATTCCGGAATAAATTTGTAACGAATTAATACAAATCCGTACTAGGCCGGTTATACAGCTGTCCCAATAATATTCTTTACTGTAAATAGAAATGTACCTTATTGAGGGTTTCCCTCCTATATAAAGGGATCCCAATCATTTGTAAAGAGGATCTAATCATTGGCAAAGAATATACTCTCTACTTTTTGCTCATTGTTCATCAAAATTGTCCTTTAAACTTTATTATTGCTTTATTGTTCTTGGTTCACCTCGAGGTCACCGAGCTCGAGGTCGCTACTTCTTAAGTAACACTGGTTTGGTTCATTTATTCCTTTCATTTACACCTTATATTACTTCCTTATTAATTGATATTGAACTAGATCACGTATCTTTAAAACCACAAATCAAATTTAATTGTTACTCGTATTTTTGAGGTAAACAGTTTGGCGCCCACCGTGGGGCTAAAGATAATAGTGATTATTTCAAAACTGGTTTTTGATAACACTCGTTGTTTTTTCACACTTGTTCTGTCAAAGATTCTTTATTTTCAGACTAAAACATGTCGAACTCAGCAAGCACCCCAGTACATGGTAATGACGGTCTCGAATTCCATGGGGAAAATGATAATGTAGCAGCTTCAGGGGCCGGTGTACCACCACTTAACCCTGGGGTAGTGCTAGTTCCTAACCCAGTCGATGCTGGTTCAAACATTGCTTTAAACGTCGACTTAGGCACTAACGTCGGAGGAAGCGTACGTGGAGAGGTTCAACCTAGTGGCCAAAGAACACAGGGTCGAAGAGATGGAGAGGTCAGCCTCCAAGTGATTTTCGAAATGTTACAAGCGCAACAGATTGCTATCGCTCAGTTGCAAAGTCAGCAAAAGACTCCGAGCGTGGTGGGATCGGAAACTACTCACCGTGCTGAACCAATCCCGGAGAGGTCGAGTAATAATGGATCGGGGGCTGACCCCACAATCATGAAAATGCTCGAAGAACTCACAAAGAGGATCGAGTCAGGAGAGAAAAGAATCGAGGATAATGATAAAAAGGTGGAAACGTACAACTCGAGGGTCGACCAAATACCGGGAGCCCCTCCAATTTTAAAAGGACTGGATTCTAAAAAGTTTGTGCAAAAACCTTCCCCCCCGAATGCGGCCCCGAAGCCTATTCCAAAGAAGTTTCGCATGCCGAACATACCCAAATACAACGGGACCACCGATCCCAGTGAATATATCACTACATATACTTGTGGTATAAAGGGAAACGACTTGGAGGATGACGAGATCGAGTCCGGTCTACTGAATAAATTTGGAGAAACTTTGTCCAAAGGTGCAATGATTTGGTACCACAACCTGCCCCTGAACTCTAGCGATTCATTCGCCATGTTGGCGGATTCATTTGTGAAAGCATATGCCGGAGCTATAAAAGTCGAGACAAGGAAATCAGATGTCTTCAAATTTAAAAAAAGGAACAACGAGATGTTAAGAGAGTTCGTATCCCGATTTCAAATGGAATGAATGGAGTTACCACCAGTCTCTGATGACTAGGCTGTTCAAGATTTCACTCAGGGGGTAAATGAGCAGAGCTCGATAGCGTCATGACAGTTAAAACAAAACTTGATTGAGTACCCCGCCGTGACTTGGGAGGATGTGCATAAATGATATCAGTCAAAGATCAGGGTCGAGGATGACCAGTTGGGATCCCCCTCGGGTTCGGTTTATCCAAGCATATTGGCAACAAAAGATTCAAGAGACACAGACAAGGATCCAAGACCGAACAAAGATAGGTATCAGCCATATGCCGAAGAGCGAAGGAATAATTCAAGGCGTAATTTACCTCAGAATGATCGAAGAGGAAATCGAGGACAGAATTATTGGGCGACCGGCGGAGGCACCTCGATTATCAGAGTACAATTTTAGCATCGATGCCTCGGGGATTGTTTCAGCCATTGGAAAGATTAGGGATACCAGATGGACTAAACCCATATAAACTGACCCTTCTTAGAGGAATCCCAACTTTATGTGTAAGTATCACGGTACACATGGGCACATGACCGAGGATTGCAGACAATTGAGAGATGAGGTAGCCCGATTATATAATGAGGGGCATCTTCAGGAATTCCTTAGAGACAGAGCCAAGAACCATTTCAAGGAAAGAGATGCCAATAGAAAGAATGAACCAGAAGAGCCTCAACATGTTATTCATTTGATCATCAGCGGAGTCGACGTCCCGCAGGGACCCGTGTTCAAATGCACCAAAGTGTCAATCGCAAGGGAGAAGAAGACTCGGGAATGCATGCCCGAGGACACCCTTACATTCACCGAAGAAGACACCGAGGGCCTATCTCAGCCGCACAACGATGGACTGGTAATTTATATTATTTTAAATAAAGTTCAAGTTAAATGTGTTCTTGTGGATCCAGGTAGCTCGACGAACATAATCAGGTCGAGGATCATAGATCAGCTCGGGAAGCTTGACCAAATCATACCTGCATTTCGAGTCTTGAATGGATTCAACATGGCAAGCAAAACAACGAAGGGGGAAATCATCCTCCCAATGAACGTGGCCGGGACTATACAGGATACGAAGTTTCATGTCATCGAAGGTGACATGAGGTATAATACTTTTCTTGGAAGGCCGTGGATCCATAGCATAAGGGCAGTGCCGTCAACCCTTCATCAAATGATGAAGTTCCAAACAAAAGATGGCGTAAAGACGGTGTATGGAGAGCAACACGCAGAAAAGGAGATGTTTGCAGTCCATGACTTAACACCAGTATCAACGCCCTCTATATCGGAAAGGTCGAGCACCAAGGAAAAACATGTAGCTAAATAGAAATCACAGTCCACATCCTCGATTGAGCCTGAGGAACAGATGATAGAAGATGAAGAAGAGGACTTCCTTTCCCCTCGAGCTTTCTTCGCCCCCGAAGAATCAGATGCGACGAAGTCCATGATCGAGGAACTAGAACAGGTGATATTGATGTAGAGGTATACCTAGGAATGAGATTAACCCCCGAACCCAGGAAAAAACTCATTCAATTCCTTACCGATAACATTGATTGCTTTGCTTGGTCCCACTTAGATATGACAGGTATCCCACCGGAGATATCCACCCATCGACTGAGTGTCGATCCCAGATTTAAATCGGTGAAGCAAAAAAGAAGACCCCAGTCCAAGGTGAAGCACACATTCATAAAGGACGAGGTAACTAAACTTCTCAAAATAGGGTCCATTAGGGAAGTAAAATACCCCGAGTAGATAATGTAGTAGTAGTAGTCCCTAAAAAGGGAAACAAACTTAGAATGTATGTAGAATACAAAGATTTGAACAAGGCATGCCCTAAAGACTCTTTCCCACTGCCTAACATCGATCGTTTGATCGACGCCATGGCTGGCCACGAGATTCTTACTTTTATCGATGCCTACTCCGGGTACAATCAAATTCAAATGAACCCGGAGGACCAAGAAAGACTTCATTTATCACAAAGTATGGAACATATTTCTACAATGTAATGCCTTTCGGGCTAAAAAATGCAGGGGCTACATACCAACTCTTAGTTAATAATATGTTCGAACAACAAATAGGAAAATCTATGGAAGTTTATATTGATGACATGCTAGTTAAGTCCCTGCCCGCAGAGGACCATTTGAATCATTTATAGGCAACGTTCGAGATCTTAAGAAAATATAACATGAAACTCAACCCCGAGAAATGTGCTTTTGGAGTTGGCTCGGGCAAGTTCTTGGGATTCATGGTATCGAACATAGGGATTGAGATCAACCCCGACAAAATTAAAGCCATTGAACGAATCACCGTCGTGGATTGTGTGAAGGACATACAACGGCTAACCGGGAAGATAGCTGCTCTAGGCCGATTTATCTCGAGGTCATCGGATCGGAGTCACCAATTTTTTTCCCTACTCAAAAAGAAGAATGACTTCGCATGGACTCCGGAATGTCAGCAAGCGTTGGGGGGAGTTAAAGCGGTACTTATAGAGCTCACCCCTACTTCACACTCCAAAGAAAGGTGAAAAACTTCATTTATACTTGGCCGTGTCCGAGGCAGCGGTGAGTGGCGTGCTGGTTTGAGAAGAACAAGGTACACAATTTCCTATTTATTATGTATGTCGAACCTTAGGCGATGCTGGAACCAGGTATCCACATTTAGAAAAGTTAGAATTTAAGCTAATAAGCGCATCTAGAAAACTAAAACCATATTTTCAAAATGTCACCCCATATGTGTGTTGACTACATACCCACTTCGAAATATCTTGCATAAGCCCGAGCTGTTGGACCGATTGGCCAAGTGGGCCATCGAACTTGGAGGGTACGATATCGAATATCAACCTCGAGCGACCATCAAGTCTAAAATTTTGGCAGACTTCGTGGTAGATTTTACACTTTCCCTCGTACACGAAGAAGAAAAGGAACTTCTACTAAAGTCGGGTACATCCTTGGGGGTATGGACCCTCTTCACAGACGGCGCCTCGAATGTGAAAGGGTCCGGGCTCGATATTGTTTTAAAACCGCCTACGGGTAATATCATTAGACAATCCATCAAAACTTCTAGATTAACTAACAATGAGGCCGAGTATGAGGCCATGATTACAGGTCTCGAACTAGCCAAAAGCCTGGGAGAAGAGGTCATCGAGGCCAAGTGTGACTCTCTTTTGGTTGTAAACCAAGTAAATGGAAGCTTCGAAGTTCGAGAAGATGGAATGCAAAGGTACTTAGACAAACTTCAAGTAACATTGCACCACTGCATAAAATGGACACTAGATCATGTACCTCGAGAACAGATCAGTGAGGCCGATGCACTCGCACATTTGGGGTCATCGGTCAAGGAGGATGATATTGTCCCCGGGAATGTTGTCCGATTGTCAAGGTCCATGGTCAAGGAAGGCCATGCTGAGATTAATTCGACAAGTTTAACGTGGGATTGGAGGAATAAATACGTCGAATACTTATAGCACAAAAAGCTCCCCTCAGACTCAAAGGAGTCGAGAGCCTTACGAGCTAAAGCAGCTCGATTCTCGCTTGATGAAAATGGAACATTGTACAGTAGAACCTTCGACGGACCGCTGGCAGTATGCTTAGGACCAGGAGACACCGAATATGTATTGCGAGAAATCCACGAGGGAACTTGTGGGAACCACTCTGGCGCCGGCTCTTTGGTTCGCAAGGTAATTAGAGCTGGATATTACTGGGATAATATGGAAAAAGATACTAACGAATTCGTTCGACGGTGTGACAAATGCCAAAGGTTCGCACCGATGATCCATCAGCCCGGTGAACAACTCCATTCGATCCTATCTATGTGGCCATTCATGAAATGAGGGATGGACATCGTCGGCCCCTACCAACGACACCAGGTAAGGCTAAGTTCATTTTATTTATGACTGACTACCTTTCAAAATGGGTAGAAGCACAAGCCTTTGAGAAAATAAGAGAAAAAGAAGTCATTAACTTCATATGGGACCATATCGTGGTGCCGGTCCGGGTTGTGACAACGGGAAGCAGTTTATCGGAAACAAAGTGAAAAAGTTCTTCGAAGACCATAAAATCAAAAGGATTCTATCTACGCCCTATCACCCAAGCGCAAATGGCAAGGCCAAGTCCACAAACAAAACTATCATTCAAAACTTAAATAAGAGATTGAATGATGCTAAAGGGAAGTGGAGAGAAGTATTGGCCGAGGTGCTATGGGCATATCGAACAACGTCAAAGTCAAGCACGGGGGAAACCCCGTTCTCTTTGGTCTATGGGTCCGAAGCATTGATTCCGGTCGAGGTCAGGGAACCTAGCGTCAGGTTTCAGCATATTACCAAGGATTCGAACCACGAGGCTATGAACACTTGTCTCGAACTACTAGATGAAAAACGTGAAACCGCACTAGTTCGAAGGACCGCACAAAAGAAAGGGATCGAGAGATATTATAACAGAAGGGCGAACCTTATCCATTTCGGAGTCGGGGACTTAGTTTTAAGGAAAGTCACCCTCAATACTCGAGACCCAAACGGAGGGAAGCTAGGCCCCAATTGGGAAGGACCGTACCGAGTCATCGGAGTCGTAGGGAAGGGATCTTACAAACTTAGCACAATGGAAGGCGAGCAACTACCAAGCAATTGGTGGAATGTATCAGCACTCAAACAATATTATTGCTAAGGTATGACCTTCTCCCTTTTTTCCATTTAGATTTAAGACTAACTCCTTGCAGGTGTTCGATCGAAGGCATCGAGGCATCCTTCAACCTAAAGACCTTAGATTTTAAAGCATGCGTTGCACTCTTTTTCCCTTAGATCGGGTTTTATCCCAAATGGGTTTTTCCGGCAAGGTTTTTAACGAGGCAATATTTATATTCTACCTAAGGAGAATTTAACAAATATTCAAGGCTTATTTTCAATCAACCTCGAATACCGGGGGGAATCACCCTCGGAGGTTGTATTTTCAAGGAAAATACTTCACGCCAAAGAGGGCCTCGATAGGAGAACTTTGTAATGGGCCAAACGGTCAAATGAACCGTGTCCATGTAGAATAGTCGAGCCTCCGATGGCAAAACATGTACGCATGTATCAATTATTCAAAGTAGCATTCTTGCTATATCAAAACACTTTGTGTCTCAAAGAATTCTACTACTATACGAGCTTCATACTTATAATTCTACGAGAACGGCTCAAGAGCCAGAGTGCAAATGCACCCCAAATATTTGGGGACTGTCATCGACAGTCAACACATATGAATCATCGAAAGCTCGAACTCATCAGACCTCTAAGAGGCATCCCCTCGATATAAAGGCCAAGGCCACCATACTCGGGGACTAACCTTTCAAACAAGTTAGAAAGGTTATCGGGAAACAAGTCCAAGAGACATACCCGAAGGCTACATCCACATTAAAGGCTACGGCCATATTAAAGACTACGGTCATATGAAAAGGATACGACTGGAATAATGCGGCTCGGAGACGTCCGACTTCTGCCATAAAATTAAAGTCCTTCAAACACTTTGAAAAACTAGTTAAATCAGGCTACCCTCGGCAAAAGCAAATGATAAAGGGCTTCTATAAAACCAGCCCTCAAATGATTTAGAGGCTTCGATAACATCAACCTTCGAAAAAACCTCAAGAAGTAGTCAATTATCGTTACGCAACAAATTACAAATGAGGTTCCAATCGATCGAACCTTCGAAAAACCCAACAGGTACAAAAAACACATGCAAAGGCATAGAAAAATTTTCACCAAGTCTTTTAGCCGAAAAAGGAAAACATTATAGCGGCTTTAGAGGCCGAGTTGGCCTACCTAAAGAGCCTAAGGGCCGACCTAAAAGAGCCTAAGGGCCAATACTAAAGAGCATGAGGGCCGAAGCATATGGAGTTCGAGACCTTGCTCCCACTCAGCTCGGACTCAAGAGTCCAATCACCCCGAGCTAAGCTTTAAGTCGATATTCTATTATAAAGATCGTTCATTAATCAAATAAAAAACCTAAGGGTTTATTATATTCTGATTCCAGACCAATACTCGGACTGATCATTATAATTATAACATCAAATTTCTTTGACAAATGAAGACAAAACAGAATTCAAAGCAAATCAAAGATGAAGAAAAGAGGTTATTTATATTCATAAGAGATGTTTACAAAATATATTTACAACACCCACGAGGGGACCCTAAACAAAAGCAAAAAACAATAAGAACCTAATCTATTTCGGGGCTACATTCTCGGAGGCAACATCCCCAGGAACTGTATCCTCGGTAGCTCTATCTTCGGGGACCTCCTCCCCCTCGGGGACTTCATCTTTGTCTCCCTCGCTCTCTGAGACGTTAGCAAAATCCTCATCATCAGAGAGCAAAGCAGCTGCCTCTTCCTCCAAAGTTTTCGCCTTTTCAATGTCGGCCGAGAGGTCGAAGCCTCGAGCATGCACCTCCTCGAGAGTTTTTCTTCGAGACTCCAGCCTAGCATGGTTGAGGGCACATGATAACTTAAGCTCGCCGCAGCAGAGATATCCTATGCTCGAGCATTAGCAGAAGCTGCATCATCTCGATACGAGGACACGAATGCCTCAATATCAGATATGGCTTTAGCAAGCTCAACGGTCGATTTAGCTTCGAGCTCCTTAGTTTTGCGGCTCCAGGCCGAGCTTTCCTCCTTTGCACTTTTGAGCTGGTTTTCAACTAAGGTCAGCTGTTCCTGAAGTGTATCTTTCTCTGATGCGAGACGATCCATATGTTGCCTCCACCCAGGGGTCTCAGCCTCTTTGATCTTGAGCTCCTCCACCAGCTCGCCCCTCTGCTGGAACTGTAGAATTGAAGTGTTAGTCACCAAACCAAGTAAAAACATAATAGACCCTCAAAAGCTATATTACCTGTTCACGAAGCTCAGTTTGTTGTTGATGGGCCTTTGCCAACTCGGCTCGAAGATCGCTGATCTCCCCCTCTCTTTTGGCGTAGAGAGCCTTAAGGCTGTCCATATTGCCACGAGCTTTTTGAACTCAGCTTCACACCGGGCAAGCTCGGCCTAAGACTTGGAAAATGCTTGATTGTAAAGCGACACAACTTTCTCACAAAGAAAAGGGTTCAGGCTTAGAAGGGCAAAAATCAAACTCGAAATGTAGTTATGAGGACAAAGCTTACATGTTTGCGAAGATTTTCGACCTCGTCAAAAATGAACGAGGCATCAAGATCGGGGTCCTCCTCGATTACCTCAAGGTACTCGCGAAAGATGTCATTCTCCTCGTGGGACGTTCCCACATCTGGAGTCCTCATGGCCTGGGCATCCCCTATTTTCCCCTCAGAGAACACCGGGCCCGGTGGAGAGTCATCCACATTGATTACCCCGAATGAATAACTCGGGGCATTATCTTGTCTTCGAAGGGCCTCTGAGTTAGGATCTCTGAGTTCATCAGCCAAGTGCCCCCCGGGAGGAGGTGCACTCTTGTCACTTGATGGCTCAGAGACTCTGCTCGAGCCCCCCTCATAAATTTCTTTGGCTCAAGACTGAACAACATCTGTCACCATCAGTTCAACTGACTTCGAAGCATCAGTGCTTCCTCTTTTCCGAGCTACCAACGGGCAGCCATCATCTTCTCCCTCTGCGCCATCTCTCTTTTCGTTCTCAGGACGAAGTCGTTTGGCCGTTTCTGGAGATAGGGCCACGGAATCGGCCTTAGGCTTTCGAAGCTTGCTTTTCTTTGGCTTCGGGAATTCACAGGCGACCCTTTCTTCCTTTTCTTTTCCTTGGTAGGCTTTGGGATTTCTTCCTCACCAGGTGGGGGCGTCCTCATCGCAACGGCATCTCCGAGGCCTGCGTAAAACAAGAGTAAGTATCTCAGTAAGGGACATAAATGTGCAAATAATAAAACTCACCATGGTTTTTGGCCTCCCATCGACCTTTGGCCAAGTCACGCCAGCTGCACTCGGTGTATGAATAAGTAGAGGCCAGTTGCCGAACCCAGCCCGGGAGGTCCGGAACCGCACCAGGAAACCAAGAGAACACTGCATCATTATAAAATGATTAGTTCGAGAAAGAGCAGGAAAAATGGAGTATTAAACCATCATCGATAAACCGGTACTTAGTTTCATGTTCCACTCCTCGAGGAATGGCATCCTCTCAGCAGGAATCAGGTCGGAGGTCCTAATACAGACAAATTGGCTCATCCATCCTCGGTCCTTGTCCTTATCGATGCTGGAGAAGAAAGACTTCGAGGATCGGTGTTGCAGCTTTATCAGGCCACCTCTATAAAGATGAGGGCTGTATATCCTGATCAGATGGTCGAGGGTAAAAGACATCTCCTCGACTTTTCTCGAGAAATATCTAATTAGATTGACGATTCTCTAGAAGGAAGGGTAAATCTGACCAAGCCTCACTTGGTATTGTTGGCAAAAGTCGAGAATGACTGGGTCTATGGCGGGAAGAGAAGGATCTACAGGACCTAGTGTGAATGGATAGGTATACACACCCAGTTACCCTGCTTTATGAGTAGTAATATCCTCTTCGGGGGAAAGGATCACCATATCTTTATTCTCCTGATTGCAATCTGCCTTCACCTGCTTGAGTTCGGCTTCAGTTATCAAGCTGATATACCGAGACATAGGTTCACATCGATCCGGGACTAAAGCAGGTTTGTCGATTTTAAAATCGGAAGATATTTCGCAAGGCCCGGGAATACACTCCTCGATAGAGGTGGTACCACCGTTTTGCTTTTGGATTGGCGTGATGATGAAGAGGCTTTCTCTTTCTGAGGAACTGTCTTAGAAGTTTTGGCCATTGTTGTTGAGAAATTCAGAAGAAGAAAAGAAATTGGTGCTGAAATAGGCACAAGTTGAAGAGAATGGTGAGCTCAGAGATTGAAGAAGCTAATGAAGTTCTATGAAAGCTTTGAGAAGTAAAAGTTTAAGTAAAGTTTGCAAAGTGGGGGAGTTGGACTATTTATAGAGGTCACTCAAGCGTGTTAAAGAAGCCAAAAAACTGACCAATCAACCGTTTTCAATTAATGGCCTTTGGAAAGCTGTGCAAACACGACCTTTCTCGACCTTTCAGTCACACTAGTTGCTGACATCACGAGACTGACATCATGGTTGGAGCGTCGAAGGGTCGAGAATCAAATCGTTTCTTGTCATTTCATTCTAAGAAACGAGGGGACTATATGTACACGGTCGAAATCATATGCCCCGATTTTGTAGGCTCGAGAGGTCACATCGAGGGTTGAGTTTCGATAAAGACTAAGCTCGGGATCGAAGGCAAAATAAGAGGCCCGTAGACCTAAGTGTCGAAGATCATCGGAGCCGAGTATGATCAATACCAAAATAGTACCATTGTGAGTCTGTTACGGAAGGACAAAATTCTCACCACGCCTCCAAGATCATGGCCTAAATTCCGGAATAGATTTGTAATGAATTAGTACAAATCCGTATTAGGCAGTTATACAGCTATCCCAATAATATTCTTTACTGTAAATAGAAATGTACCTTATTCAGGGTTTCCCTCCTTTATAAAGGGATCCCAATCATTTGTAAAGAGGATCTAATCATTGGCAAAGAATATACTCTCTATTTTTCGCTCATTGTTCATCAGAATTGTCCTTTAAACTTTATTATTGCTTTATTGTTCTTGGTTCACCTCGAGGTCATCGGGCTCGAGGTCGCTATTGCTTAAGTAACACTGATTTGTTCATTTATTCCTTTCATTTACACCTTATATTACTTGCTTATTAATTGGTATTGAACGAGATCACGTATCTTTAAAACCACAAATCAAATTTAATTATTACTCGTATTTTCGAGGTAAACAGTTAAGAAAAGGAATTTTCATCTTGTATATGTACACACAGAGATGGAGCTAAAGTTGTAGAGAGAGACCATTTAGGATCATGAAGTTGTTGCATAGGCTCAAAGCACATCCAATATTACAAGCGTAATTTGCAGCATGAGTTGGTGTTGATGAAGAAGGAAGTTAAACCTTCAACGGCACATTTTGCATCACAAGCAGGGAGACATATCTGAGGTTCCATAATACAATCAATGACTTTGTCTTTGATGCAGTCAACAATTAATGCAGCTCCCATAATCTCCAGCCATTAATCCCTCTACTAAAATTATAAGCATTAATGCTATTACCATCACTTCTTTCCCCTCCATGTTTATTGATGCACTACTCCTCTAGCCACTCCATTTTTTTTGGCTTAAATCTTGATGTAAATTTAGGGGTTCCAAGGTACATTTTATAGTACTATTTGTTTTAGTTTTGATACTAATACTTATTATGTGAACTAACCAACCACAGCTACAGGATCATTTGTATTCTGTGAACCAGTTTTTTTTTAGCTTCTTTTGGTATCAACCACCTGAAATTATGCTCATTGTAACATCTAAGAAAACGTAAATTCGTGATTGATTAAAACACAAGTACTTTTTCAAATATGTGTAACAAAACGTATATCGGATTAACATTTAATTTTCGTTATTTCACTTTTACCCGTTAAATTTCAATTTTTGAAGAAAAAAACATGTATGTCGATGATATGGTTATTAACACGATGAAATTTTTATTATTCGGCTTTTATACATAATGTCCGATTAACATTTAATAGGACATATTAACATATGCTATATTAACATATGCTATATTAATATATGCTATATTCAAATGTTGTTGTTGCTAAAATTTAAATATTAATGTATTGTCACGACTCGGAATTTCCACCTTCGGAACCGTGATGACGCCTAACATTTCACTTGCTAGGCAAGCCAACGTTAGAGAATTATTAAGCCAATCCTTATTCAATTCAGTAAATAACATCAAATAAACTTAGGCGAAATAAAGCGAGTACGGAATATTATTAATGCTTTAACACTTGCTACAACCCGGATCTGGAGTCACAATTCACGAACTTCTAGGATTTTACTACAAGTAAAAATCTAAAAGAAATACAACTGTTTGAACGAAAGAAACAGTAAAAACGGGGAAAGATAGATGGGGACTTCAAGGTCTGCAAACGCCAATAGATCTACCTTGAGTCTCCAAAGAACCAGTCTGAGCTGCTATGCCTCTCGATCAGTTGGGACCATTCCCAAAATCTGCACAAGAAGTGCAGAGTGTAGTACCGACCCCATGTACTTTATAAGTGCCGAGCCTAACCTCGACGATGTGGCGATGAGGCTAAGGCGGGTCACTCACACTACAACATGTACACAATATCTATAATAAAGATAGAAAAGGAAATACAGAATAGAATAAAACAGTAAATTGCAGGTAATAACTATAACTCCAAGAATTTAGCCAACAACGTGCAAAATTTACCAATCCTTAAGTGCAAAAGAAAATACCGTAAGATTATCACAACCCGAAGGAAATATAAACATATAGGTTGTTGCGGCGCGCAACCCGATCCCACCGTACGTCACATAATCCTCCCTTATTTCCTCATAATAACATGAACAACAATGAATATATATATATAAGTGTTGCGGCACAACCCGATACCACCATATCACAATATCACAATCATAGTTCACCCTTATTCCACCAATCAATCCACCCTTATTATACCCGTTGCGGCGTGCCACCCGTTCCCACCGTACATTATAGATTCATCGTTATTCCACCTAAACATATCACCCTTATTTCACCTTTGCGGCGTGCAACCCAGTCCCACTATATCAATATCAAGTACTCAGTATGCACAGTAAACTCACAATTCACATCACAGAAACTTTTTACAATTCCTAAACACCAAAATGAAACGAATAGAAAACCTTGTATAACATAAAAATCAGCATAAGTAATACTACACAACGTGACCAATTCAGAATTTACAACTAAAAAGTACAAACAAACCAACTTGAGAAAGTAGTAGGAGATCATAAAACTATGTGAAGAGCTAATATTATGAACAGGAGGAAACAATAACTAACAAGTAGCAATTAGGCATGTGAACACATTTAGAACATATAACAACTAAGACAGGGTAGAGGTAATATAAGGAGAACGAGGAAACAGGGAAAACAGATAACTCGGCGGCGCATAAGAACTCGTCACCTCACATATACACCGCTCACATGAAATTCACATAGCAAATAGTCTGAGGGTTCTTAGTACCCTCAAGTCAAGCTTAGACATAAAACTTACCTCGCTCCAAAGACCACTCACTGCTCAGTCACAGCTTTGCCTCTCAAATAAGCCTCCGGACCAATAGAATCTAGCAAATTACCAACCAAACGATTCAAATTAAGCCTTAGGTTACCCACGATTGCAAAGAATTCAATTTAGGTTATTTTTGAAAAAGTCAACAAAAGTCAATCCCTGGGCCCGCTTGGTCCAATCTTGAAGTTCGGACTAAAACCCGATTACCCATTCACCCCCAAGCCCGGTTATGTAATTTGTTTTGGAATCCGACCTCATTTTGAGGTCTAAATCCCCAATTTACCAAATCCCTAGTTTCTACCCAAAACCCCCCAATTCCACCATGAAAACTCTAGATTTAAGGTTGAAAACTTGTGAAATATAATGAAAGATTGAAAGGAACTAGGTTAGAATCACTTACCAATGATTTGGGGAAGAAAGGATCTTGGAAAAATTGCTTCTAGGGTTCTAGGTTTTGAAAATTTGAAGAATGAACAAAAAATCCCGTCTAAGCATTATTTGATTAGCTGCATATGTCGCATTTGCGGCATGGGGTTCTCAAATGTGAGACCCCCAAATGCGAAGAATTCATCGCAAATGCGAAGATCATCACATCCATGCTTTCTTTGCAAATGCGAAGAATAGTTCGCAAATGCGAACTCTGATCCATCCGCAAATGCGACCCATTGATTGCATTTGCGATCACTGCCTACCCAGCTCCTACTTCACAAATGTGAAGTTTGTACGCAAATGTGAACTCTGGCCTCCCCAGCTACTCTTCGCAAATGCGATGAGTAGATCGAAAATGTGAACCCAGCAGTGGCTGCAAATGCGATGATTGACCTCGCAATTGCGAGGTATGAGGCCTGCAACAAAAACTAAAGCACACCATCAAAATTCTAAGTCCAATTCCCTATGTAGCCTATCCAAAACTCACCCGAGCCCTCGGGGCTATAAACCAACTATGCACACAAGTCTAAAATCATCATACGAACTTGGTCGCGCAATCAAATCGCCAAAATAACACCTAGAACTACGAATTGAACACCAAATCGAACGAAATTTTTAAGAAAACTTTGAAACTTCTATTTTCACAATCGGACGTACGAATCACGTCAAACCAATCCCGTTTCTCACCAAATTTGACAGACAAGTCATAATTATAGTATTGAACCTATACCGGGCTCCAGAACCAAAATACGGACCCGGTATCCAAAAGTCAAACTTGGTCAACCATTTCCTTTTCATTAAGCTTTAAATTCTCAAATTTATATAAAATACGATAAATCGGGGTAGGGACTTTTGAATTTTATTTCGGGCATACGCCCAAGTCCCAAATCACGATATAGATCCACCGGAACCGTCAAAACATGAATATGGGTCTGTTTGCTCAAAATGTTGACCGAAGTCAACTTAAGTGAATTTGAAGGAAAAATTTCATATTTTTCTCAGTTTTTCACATAAAAGCTTTCTAAAAAGATGCCCAGACTGCGCACGCAAATCGAGAAAGGCTTAAACAAGATATTTAAGGATTCGGATCACAGAATTAGATTTTAAAATATAAGATGACCAATCGGGTCATAACATATATATATAACACTACATCTTGTAGAATACACTTTATCTTTAAATGTGTTATAGTAAGATTTAAACGAATATAGCTTGTATATATATATATATATATATTTATATATTATGATGATCCAATAGGTCATCTTATGTTTTAGAATCCAATTCTATGTTCCGAAGACTTAAACACCTTATTTTAGACTTCCTTGATTTGTGTGTACAGGCCGGGCGTCTTTCCAGACAACTTTTATGTTAAAAACTAAGAAAAATATGAAATTTGGCCTTGAAATCCATTTGAGTTGACTTCGGTCAATGTTTTGAGCAAATAGACTCGGATTCATATTTTGACGGTCCTAGTGGGTTCGTATCGTGATTTGGGTCTTGGGCGTATGCCCAGAATCAAATTCGGAAGTCTCTAGCCTGAGTTATCGCACTTTGTAGAAATTTAAAAGTTAAATGCTTAATGAATTTGAAATGTTTGACCAATGTTTGACTTTTTGGATATTGGATCCGTATTTTGGTTCTGGAACCCTATATAGTCCAATACTATATTTATGACTTTTCTGTCCAATTTGGTGTGAAACGGAGTTAGTTTGACGTGATTTTGATGCACGGTTGTGAAAATAGAAGTTTCAAAGTTCTCTTGAAAGTTTCATTTGATTTGGTGTTCAATTCGTAGTTCTAGGTGTTATTTTGGCGATTTGGGCGCGCGAGCAAGTTCGTATGATGATTTTAGACTTGTGTGCATAGTTGGTTTAGAGCCTCGAGGGCTCGGGTGTGTTTAGGATAGGCTACATAGTGAAATTGGACTTAGAAAAGTTGCTGGTGTTTTCAGTTCTAGTGTAGGCCTCTGATCTCGCATTTGCGAGATCAGGCACTGCATTTGCGACCTCTGATGGGTTTGCATTTGTGATCCACTCATCACATTTGCGAAGAGTAGCTGGGCCACATGATGTTCACATTTGCAAAAAATGCTTCGCATTGTGAAGAGGGACAGGTGGTGGCAGTGATCGCAAATGCGATCAAATGGTCGCATTTGCGAAGGATCAGTGTTTCCATTTGCGAACATTGCATCGCAAATGCGATGAATGATGAGATGTGAGGGTCTTCGCAATTTTGATTGATTCTTCGCATTTGCGGGGTTCACATTTGCGAACCCCAGGTCGCAAATGCGACATATACAACTAATCCCAACTTGACTTAGACGGGAGTTTTACTCATTCTTCAAATTTTAAAAACAAGAAACCCTAGAGGCATTTTTTTAAAGAACCTTTCTTCCCCAAATCATTGGTAAGTGATTCTAAACTAGTTTCTTTCAATGTTTCACTATATTTCCTAATATTTCAATCAAAAATCTTGTGTTTTCATAGTGGAATTCGGGGTTTTGGGTAGAATTAGGGATTTTTGTAAATTGGGGATTTAGACCTCAAATTGAGGTCAGATTCCAAAATAAATTACATAACCGGGCCAGAGGTGAATGGCTAATCGAGTTTTGGTCCGAACTTCAGGATTGGACCAAGCGGGCCCGAGGGTTGGCTTTTGTTAACTTTTTCAATAATGGCCTTAATTGAATTTATTGCAATCGTGGGTAGTTCCTAAGGCTTAATTTGAATCGTTTGGTTGATAAATTTCTAGATTCTATTGGTTCAGAGGCTTGTTTGAGAGGAAAAGATGTGATTGAGTTTTGAGTGGACTTTTTGAGCGAGTTAAGAGTTGTGTCTAACCTTGACCTGAGGGAATCAGGAACCCTCGGACTATGTGCTATGTGAATTTCATGTGAGCGGCGTATATTTGAGGTGACAAGTGCTTATGATGCGCCTAATTATCCGTTTTCCTTGTTTTTCTGCTTTTCTCTAATTATATCTTCCCCTGTCTTAATTGTTATATGCTCTAAATATGTTTCCATACCTAACTATTGCCTGTTAATCAATGTCTTCTCTTGTTTATGATATTAGATCTTTTCATACTTGCACGATCTCCTGCTATTTGCTCAAGTTGGTTTATTTTCACCTTCTAGTTGTAAATTCCTGGACTGGTTTTGTAGTATTAGTTATGTAGATTATCATGTTGTACAAGGCTTCCTATTTGTTTCAGTTTGGTATTTAGGGATTGTAAAGGCTTTATGTGATTTGAATTTTAAGTTTTACTGTGCACTTTGAGTACTTGGTATTGATATGGTGGGATCGGATTGCACGCTGCAATAGGTGAAATAAGGGTGGAATGTTGTGGTGGAATAAGGGTGAATCTAAACTGTACGGTGGGATCGGGTTGCACGCTGCAACATGTGTAATAAAGGTGGATTGTTTTGGTGGAATAAGGGTGAACTATGATTCTGATATTGGGATATGGTGGGATCAGGTTGCTCGCGGCAATGCACACACACACACACACACACACACACACACACACACACACACACATATATATATATATATATATATATATATATATATATATATATATATATATATAGTCATTGTTGTTAATGTTGTTACAAGGAAATAAGGTTGGATTATGTGATGTACGATGCAATCGGGTTGCCTGCCGCAACAATGTGATGACCCAAAGGGTCATCTTGTGAATTAAGACTCCATTCCGGGCTAATTAGCCTTAAAATATTAATTTTATTCACCTCAATTTGCGTGCATAGTCCGGGCGTGA
Organism: Nicotiana knightiana; assembly: GCA_005239525.1. Classification (NCBI taxonomy): domain Eukaryota; kingdom Viridiplantae; phylum Streptophyta; class Magnoliopsida; order Solanales; family Solanaceae; genus Nicotiana; species Nicotiana knightiana. The sequence continues at coordinate 47,011 of ML439802.1, forward strand.
ATCCGGAAAGCCTTTATGTGAAAATATATGAAATAATAATTTCTAGAGTTAAAATTTTGATTATAGTTGGCTTTGGTCAACATTTTGAGTAAACAGACCCAAACCCGTGTTCCGATGGTCCCGGGAGGTCCATAGTAATATATGGTACTTGGGCGTATGTCTCGAATTGAATTCCTAGGTCCCTAGATTTAGACATAAATTTTTGAAGAAAATTGTTATACTGAATTTTTAAGGAAATAAAGAAATGAATTAATGTTTGAAGTCATTGGTATCGGGCTTGTATTTTGGTTCCGGAGCCCGGCACAGGTTTGTTATAATGTTTAAGTCCTATATGTGAAATTTGGTAGAAATCGGAGTTCATTTGACGTGATTCGGACGTCCGGTTGAGAATATAGTGAGTGTGAAGTGCTGTTGAGAAAATCATGATTTTTGATGTTAAATTCGTAGTTTTAGGTGTTATTTTTGTGATTTGATCGCACGAGCAAGTCCGTATGATGTTTTTAGACTTGCGTGCATGTTTGGTTTGGAGCCCCGAGGGCTCGGGTGAGTTTCGGGTAGGCTTCGGGATGTTTTAACTTAGGAAAATTTGGTGTTTTAACTGTTACTGGTGCACTGATGCGTTCTTCTTCGCGATCGCGAAGCCTCTCCTGCGATCACAAAGAGTAAAATGGCTGGGGTTAATTTTTGTTCTACGCGAATGCGTAACTCAGGTCGCGAACGCGAAGCACTGGGGGAATTACCCTTCACGAACGCGTCCTGGCTACCGCGAACGCGATGCGCTATGGGCCTGGGGGAGAGGAGTCCGTTTCTTCTACGTGAACGCAAACACCTATAGCGAATGCGATGACCAAAGGCATCAAAGCATCACGAACGAGAGCCTATCTATGTGAGCGCGAAGGCCATTGAGCCGTAACTCTATGCGATCGTGACAGGCCCATCGCGAACGCGATGAAGGCCTGTCCAGTGTTTTAAAACAGAACCTAGAACGGGATTAAGCCATTTTTTTTTCATATTTTCAAAACCAAGAAGACCTAGAGGCGACTTTCAAGAGACAAGTTCTTCCCCAAAGTGTTGGTAAACGATTCTAAACTATTTTCACTCGATTACCCATTGTTTTATCACTTTTTAATAAAAAATCAAGGGTTTTCATGGTAGACATTGAGGGTTTGGGTAGAATTAGGGAATTTTGCATAATTGGAATTTAGACCTCTAATTGGGGTGGGATTTTGAAACTAACTACATATTCGGGCTCGGGGGTGAATGGGTAAACAGAATTTGGTCCGAACACCGAGTTTGGACCAAAGGGGTCTAGGGTCAGTTTTTAACTTTTTTTGGGGAAAACTTAGAAAAATCGTAATTTTTCATTAAAGTTAGTTCCTTTAGAACTAATTGATGATATTGAACTAATTATGATTAGATACGATTGGGTTGGAGGTGAATTCGAAAGGAAAAGCTGTAATTGAGCGGTGAGTGGCCTGCGAGATAGAGGTAAGTGTTTGGTCTAACTTTGACTTGAGGGATTAGGAATCCCCGACTTAAATGGTATGTGAAATTATATGTGTGTGGTGTATAGGTGAGGTGACGAGTACCTATGCACCACCAAATTATCTGTTTAGCATGTTCCCTTCCCCATTTCCAATTTATCATATTCCTGTCGTAATTGTTTCATGACTATTGATGCTTCCATGTCTACTTGTTTTTGTCCACTTGGTTAAATATATTGTTTCACTTATTTGAAAGTATTAATTGTTCCTTTTCTTCGTTGTGGTACACTAATGGTTGAGCTGGTGGCCAGTGTTTCATGATACATTCCGGTTTGTTTCGCTGTGTAGTAATAATTGGTGAAGTTTCTTAATTGTACAACTTTCCGTTTGCATTAGTTTAGATATAATTATTGTGAAGGATTTTGATATAAATTGTGAAACCCTTACTATAAATGGTGAAATGTGATTGTCTGGTGGGAGCGGGTTGCACGTCGCAACAAAGAGTAATAAGGGTGGACAAATAGGATCGGGTTGCACGCCGCAACATGAGGAATATGGGTGATATATATGTTGAGGAGTCATAAGGGTAGACAGGTGGGATCGGGTTGCACGCCGCAACAAGGAGTAATAAGGGAGAATATTCATGGTGTTACCACTTATATGATGGAAACTGGAATACCCACTGTTTTATTTTTTGTTCTTCATATTCTGCTTTTACCGTTATTTAAATTGTAACATGGAAATTCACGTAAGGATTGATTATAGCTAAGATCTGGAAACATAGCTGGGTTATTTATTTATTTATTTACTGCAAGTTACTATTTCATTTAGTTTAGTATTTCCTTGTTGCTTTATTAAACATAGTACACAGGTTATATTATAAATGCCCCGCCGTAGCCTCGTCACTACCTCATCGAGGTTAGGCTCGGCACTTACTAATACATGGGGTCGGTTGTACTGATACTACACTCTGCACTTCTTGTGCAGATCCAGGTTCCGGTCAGAGTTGATCTTTGAGTAGTAGCTGATTATTCGCACGGAGACACGAGATAGATCTGCTGGCGTCCGCAGATTCCTGGAGTATTCTCCATATTATTTTTTACTGTTTTATTTAATGCAAAACATTTATAAATTTTCTTTCAGCCAAATACTTGTAGTAATCTTTAGTAGTTTGTGAATTGTGACTCCAAACCCTGGGTAGCTAGATATTAGCATTAGTTTCGTGGCATCGGTTTAGTTCTCCATAAATTATTTGGATATCATTTATTGGATAATATTAGACCTCGTATTATGTTTTAATTATTTTAAATGTTGAATCCCTCTAACATTGGCTCGCTAGAAAGTATGGTGTTATGCGCCATCACGATCCCGAGGGTTGGGAATTTGGGTCGTGACAAGTTGGTATCAGAGCACTAGGTTGCCTAGGTCTCACAATTCACGGACAAGCTTAACAGAGTCTAAGGGATCGGTACAGAGACGTCTGTAGTTATCTCTTAGAGGCTATGAAGTTAGGAACAAGTTACCTTTACTTCTACTCTATTGTGCGATTCTTGTTATCCCAAATACTGATTGAACTCTACTATTCTCTCGCAGATGGAGAGAACACGCACCTCTTCTTCCACTGACCAGCAACCGGATCCTCCAGCAGCAACAACTCCTACATGGGGTAGAGGCCGAGGCAGGGGAAGAACTCAGCCTAGTGTTCAGGCAGCAGCTCCAGCTGCGGAGCCCCAAATAGATTTTGATGAGGGGCTACAGCTCAGACCGTTCTGGCGGGGCCAGCTCAGGTCCCAGAGGGCTTTATTGCTACTCCAGTGCTTCAGGATGCCTTGGTCCGACTAGTAGGCCTTATGGAGAGTGTAGCCCAGACTGGTGCACTCCCTGGGGTAGCAGCCGTATCCCAGGCTGGAGAAGGAGTCCAAACTCCTGCTACCCACACTCATAAGTAGATTACTCCTCATACTCAGACCCCAGCAGCCAATCCAGTTGGGGTAGTTCAGCCAGTTATTGCAGCACCGCTTATTGATGGGGCAACTATGTCCTCCGATGCTTTGTTGAGATTGGACAGGTTCATCAAGATTTTCCCTATTCATTTCAGAAGTGCCACTTTAGAGGACCCCCAAGAATACCTTGATAGCTGTCATGAGGTTCTTCGGAACATGGGTATTTTGGAGACCAATAGGGTCAATTTTGCTTCTTTACAGATGGCCGGTTCTGCCAGGAAATGATGGTGGGATTATTTACTGACTAGACCAGTTGGGTCACTTGCTTTGACTTGGGATCAGTTTTCACATTTCTTCTTGGAGAAGTTCCTGCCTATCACTACTAGAGAGGAGCGCCATCGTCAGTTTAAGCGTCTTCAGTAGGGCAGAATGTCTGTTACCCAGTATGAGACTCACTTTGTGGATTTGGCTCGTCATGCTACTCTTTTGCTACCCACTGAGAGAGAGGGGGTTAGGGATTTATTGAGGATCTTGCTCAGCCGATCAGATTGTAGATGGCTAAGGAGAGATGGAGCAATATATCTTTCCAGGATGCAACCAATGTGGCCAGGAGAGTTGGGGTGGTTCTCGGATTGGGAGGTCAGGGTTCAGACAAGAGACCTTGCCATTCCGGTGGATTCAGCGGTGCCTCATATAGAGGCATGGTTTCTTTTAGTAGAGGACATTCTTCCAGGACATTTCATTCAGAACTTCAGGAATCTCATGGTACCTCAGGTGGTCGTGGTTCTTATATACCTCCTTCTGCCTGCCACTCTATAGTGCACCATCAGCTCCTATCAGAGCACCTCCTCTGCAGAGTTATTATCGGGGTCAGCCGGCTCGTCAGGGTCAGCCTCATTGTCAGGAGGGATGCTTTGAGTGTGGTGAATATGGGCATATTCGGAGAGCTTGTCTGAGATTTCTCTGTAATCAGCTTCAGTACCAGAGTTCTCATGCCATAGTTCCGGCACCAGCTGCAGCACCACCTGCCCAGCCAGCGAGAGGTAGGGGTCAGGTAGCCAGAGGTAGGGGCTAGATTATTAGAGTTAGAGGCCAGCCTGCTAGAGGTGGAGTTCTGTCTGTCAGAGGTTGTCCCAAAGACGTGGTTCAGGTTGGTGCGGCCCAGCCCCGATTGTATGTATTTTCAGCCAGAATGGAGGCGGAGTATTCTGATGTTGTTATCACAGGTACCATTTCAGTTTTCAATAGAGATGCTTCAGTTATGTTTGAACCGGGGTCTACTTACTCTTATGTGTCATCTTATTTTTCTTCGTATTTGGTTGTGCCCCGCGATTCCTTGAGTGTCCCTGTTTATATGTCTATTCCCCTAGGGGATGCTATTGTTGTAAATCGTGTGTATCATTCGTGTGTAGTCATTATTGAGGGTCTTGAGACTAGTGTGGACCTTTTGCTTCTTGATATGGTGGATTTCGATGTCATATTGGGCATGGATTAACTTTCACCTTATTATGCCATCTTGGACTGTCACACCAAGATAGTTACATTAGCTTTGCCAGGGTTACCTCGATTAGAGTGGAGATGGACTCTTGGTCATTCTTCCAGTAGGGTTATTTCTTATTCGAAGGCTCATCGCATGGTCGAGAAGGGATGTTTGGCTTATTTGGCCCATGTTCGTGATTCTAGTGTTGAGGCTTCTTCTATAGATTCAGTGACTGTTGTTCGTGAGTTTCCCGAGGTGTTTCCTGCAGACCTACCGGGGATGCCACCCGACAGGGATATTGATTTTTGCATTGATGTGGCTCCAGGCACTCAACCCATTTCTATCCCTCCATACCAGATGGCCCCACCAGAGTTGAAAGAATTGAAAGAACAATTACAAGACTTTCTTGATAAGGACTTCATTAGACCTAGTGTTTCACCTTGGGGTGCACCGGTTTTTCTCGTAAAGAAGAAGGATGGATCGATGAGAATGTGTATAGATTACCGGCAGTTGAATAAAGTCACTATTAAGAATAAGTATCCATTTCCAAGAATTGATGATTTGTTTGATCAGCTTCAGGGTGCCAAGGTGTTTTCAAAGATCGATTTGAGATCGGGCTACCATCAGTTGAAGATTAGGGCGTCCGATGTCCCTAAGACAGCTTTTCGGACGAGGTATGAGCACTATGAATTTCTGGTGATGTCTTTTGGCTTGAATAATGCCCCAGCAGCATTCATGGACTTGATGGATCGTGTGTTCAAGCCTTATCGGTATTCCTTCGTTATTATGTTCATTAATGATATTATAATATACTCCCGCAGTCAGGAAGAGCATGAACAACACCTCAGGATAGTGCTTCAGACTTTGAGAGACAGTCAGTTGTATGCAAAATTTTCAAAGTGGGAGTTCTGGTTGGATTCAGTAGCTTTCTTGGGTCACATCGTATCAGCAGAGGGTATTCAGGTAGATCCTAAGAAGATAGAGGCAGTTAAGGACTGGCTTAGAGCCTCTTCAGCCACGGAGATCAGGAGCTTCTTGGGTTTGACGGGTTATTACCGTCATTTTGTGGAGGGGTTTTCATCTATAGCAGCCCCAATGACTAAGTTGAATCAGAAGGGTGCCCCATTCAAATGGTCGAACGAGTATGAGGCGAGCTTTCAGAAGCTCAAGACAACCTTAACTTCAGCACCGATGTTGGTGTTACTATCTGGTTCAGGATCTTTCACGGTATATTGTGATGCATCCCATGTTGGGCTCGGAGCGGTATTGATGTAGGAAGGAAGAGTGATTGCATATGCGTCTCGGTAGTTGAAGGTACATGAGAAGAATTATCCTGTCCATGACTTAGAATTGGCAGCCATTGTTCACGCATTGAAGATTTGGAGGCTCTATCTCTATGGTGTGCCTTGTGAGGTTTTAGCGGATCATCGCAGTTTTAATACTTGTTCAAGCAAAAGGATCTTAAGTTGAGGCAGAGAAGATGGTTAGAGTTATTGAAAGACTTTGATGTCACTATATTGTATCATCCGGGGAAGGCCAATATGGTGGCCGATGCATTAAGTAGGAAGGCAGTGAGTATGGCAGCCTTGCATTCATTCCAGTCGGTGAGAGACTGTTAGCTTCAAATATTCAGACTCTGGCCAATCAGTTCGTGAGGTTGGATATTTCGCCCAGCCGAGTTTTAGCTTGTATAATCGCTCGGTCTTCCTTGCTTGAGCATATCAGAGATCGGCAGGATGATGACCCGCATTTGATGGTCCTTAGGGACACGGTTCGGCACGATGGTGCCAAGTAGGTAACATTTGGAGATGATGGTGTTTTGAGGATGCAGGGCCGAGTGTGTGTGCCTAATGTTGATGGGATTCGTGAGTTGATCCTTGAGGAGGCTCACAGTTCTAAGTATTCTATTCACCGGGTGCTGCCAAGATGTACATAACTTGCAGCAGCATTATTGGTGGCGAAGGATGAAGCATGATACTTTTGCGTATGTGACTCGTTGCTTGAATTGTCAACAGGTGAAGTATGAGCATCAGATACCCGGTGATTTGCTTTAGCAGATAGAGATTCCTGAGTGGAATTGGGAGCGTATCACTATGGACTTCGTTGTTGGACTCCCACAGACTCAGAGGAAGTTCGACGCCATTTGGGTTATTATGGATAGGCTGACTAAATCAACACATTTCCTTCTGGTGGCAAATACTTATACCTCAGAGCGGTTTGCAGAGATATATATTCGAGAGATAGTTCGCCTTCACGGTGTGACCGTGTATATCATTTCTGATTGAGGTACGCAGTTTACCTCGCACTTTTGGAGGGCAGTTCAGCGTGAGTTGGGTACATGAGTTGAGTTGAGCACTACATTCCATCCGCACACAGATGGGCAGTCCGAGCGTACTATTCAGATCTTGGAGGATATGATCCGCGCTTGTGTTATTGACTTTGGAGGTTCTTGGGATCAATTCTTTCTGTTAGCAGAGTTTTCCTATAAGTCAAGCATTCAGATGGCTCCCTACGAGACATTATATGGTAGACGGTGCAGATCGCTAGTTGGATGGTTTGAGCTGGGAGAGGCTCGATTATTGGGCACAAACTTAGTTCAGGAGGCCTTGGACAAGGTCAAGATTATACAGGATCGACTTCGAACAGCTCAGTGCAGGAAAAAGAATTATGCCGACCGTAAAGTTCATGATGTGGCCTTCATGGTTGGAGAGAGGGTATTACTTCGGGTATCGCCCATGAAGGGTGTTATGAGGTTCGGCAAGAAGGGCAAGTTGAGCCCTAGGTATATCGGTCCATTTGAGATTCTCGAGAGAGTGAGGGAGGTGGCTTATAGACTTGCGTTGCCTCCAGGGTTATCCTCAGTTCATCCAGTATTCCATGTGTCTATGCTCCGAAAATATCATGGTGGCCCGTCCCACGTGTTAGATTTCAGCTCTGTCCAATTGGACAAGGATTTGACATATGAGAAGGAGCCGGTAGCCATTCTAGACCGGCAGGTTCGTCGGTTGAGGTCAAAGAGTTACCCTTCAGTTCGAGTGCAGTGGAAGGTCAGCATGTTGAGGCAGCTACTTGGGAGTTCGAGTCAAACATGCAAAGTAGTCTTAAGCCGTTAATTTTATTCACCTCGATTTGCATGCGTAGTCCGGGCATGAATCCAGTAAGCCTTTATGTGAAAATATATGAAATAATAATTTGTAGAGTTAAAAATTTGATTTTAGTTGGCTTTGGTCAACATTTTGAGTAAACGGATCTGGACCCGTGTTCCGACGGTCTGGGGAGGTCCGTAGTAAAATATGGGACTTGGGCGTTGTTTACCTTAAAAATGGTATTAACAATTATATTTGATTTATGATTCTAAAACTATGTGATCTATTCTAACACCAGTTGATTATTAGGAAGTAATAAGTGCAAGTAAAGAAAATGAGATAAGCAAACCAAAGTTATCGAAAGGCTGGGCCTCGAACTGGCTGGAACAGGGGGGCCTCGAAGTCTAGCTAGGGCAATTAATTATGAGAAATGGATGAGGAAACGATGATATTGGGGGACTCGGGGATAGCCTTTTACGGCTAATGATGAACAATAAATGAAGAACAATGAATGAAGACAATAAGTAAAGAGCAATAAATCTGTAGAGCAATTGTTGAACACGTATAAGCAAGAAAAGCAGAGAATGTTCTATTGTATTGAATATATTATCGTTACAAAAATGATAGGGGTCCCCTTTATATAGGAGGGGGGATTCCCAACATAGTACATGTCTAATTATGACAAGGAAATGCTACTGGTACAGCTGTATAACGGCTCAGTACGGACTTGTACAATTCTTGCAGGCCTTGCCAGCTCTATTCACGGGCCCTTGAGAATTTCCCGCCTTTCCATGACGGTCGTTGATTTTCATACTGCCTCGAGGTATGTTGAGATGAGTTCCCAATATGCTCTCTCGAGGCATGCACCTCGAGGTTAAACTTCATTTTCTACTTCGCCCCCCCTCGAGGTCGGGCTCGGCACGCTTCGGAAACCTCGATATCGACCGAATACAGATAGTCTCTGCGTTTCTTAGAATGAAATTATAAGAAAAGATTTTGAATTCTTGCCTCTTCGATACCCTCGTTATGACGCCAGCCACGTGAGATCATTAAATTCCGTGGCTGAAAGGTTGTACAGAGGTCTTGTCAACACGATTCTCGAAAATCCCACTAAACGTCATTGGTCGCCCTTTCAACTCCTTCAACATGCTTGGATGGCTCCTATAAATACTTCAATTCTTTTCCTTATACACTTTTACAACATCTTCAAAACTTTTAATCTTCATCAACAACATTCCGTTTTCAACCTCTTTCTGTGTTCATCTCTGCATCAGTTCTCTCTATTTACTTTGAAATTTTATCACAACAATGGAAAAAACTTCTAAAACAGTCAATCAAAAAGCGAAAGCCCCTTCCTCTTCACGCTCATCCAAGAGCAATACTACTGCACCTCCCCGTATTGAAGAGTGTATTCCTAAGCCCTTCGAGACGTCCTCCAATTTCCAAATTTATAAACCTTCCTCGGTACCGGGATGATGCGAGCCCATGTCTTGGTACATTAGTCTAATAACCGACACAGGGAAGGTGAAAATAGATTTACAATGGGGGAAGACGGTACAAGTCGAGATCCCTTCATCGGAAGAAGATATAACTACACACAAATCTGGTTTCCTCAGTGTATATACGTATCCCTTTACCTTTGGTCCTGTAGATTCTTATTCTCTACCGATAGACCTGGTGATCCTCGATTTTTGTTGACAATATCGAGTGACGCTTGGTCAAATTTATCCCTCTCTTTGGATAATCGTCTGATTAGATATTTCTCGAACATGGTCGAGGGGATGTCTTTCACCCTTGATCATCTGATTAGATTGTATAGCCCTCGTCTCTATCGAGGGGGCTAGTCAAACTGCAGCGTCGATCTACCAAAGCATTTTTTGCCAGTATCGACGAAGATAAAGACCGGGGATGGATGAGCCGCTTCATTCGAGTCAGGACTTCGGACCTCATCCCCGCCGAGAAGATTCCATTCCCTGAGGAATGGAACATGAGACGTAAGTGTCGTTACACCGATCATGTTTTATCATCTGAATGTTCTATTTTCCCATTTTGAACTAATTCCTTTATTTTTTGAATTGATTCTCTTCTAGTTGCGTAGCCACCGTGTGGTGCCCATGCGCAGTCAAGGACCTTCCGAACTGGGTTAAACTCTTAGACTCCACCTCCTCATATGACAAGCGCGTTTGGCGTGATTTGGCCTAGACTCGATGGGAGGCCAAAAATCATGGTACGCCCTCACCACTATCACTTCTATATTCCTTATAAATAGATTTATTGGCGGTATGTTTGATATTTTGTGCTTGTGTAGGCCTCGGGGAAGCCGTTTCAATGCACCAGCTACTCCTAGCGAAGAGGAGACCCAAAAACCCGCCAAAGACAAAAAGAGAAAGAGGGAATGCCGATGGAGTCCCCGAAACCAAAGAGAACTAAGGCTCGAAAGCCTAGGGCCGATGCAACGGTCGTAACCCCGGCAACTGTTGCGAGTCTTCATGCTGAAGAGGAAGGCGATGACGACTTCCCACTGGTACTTAGCAAAAAATGAAGCGTTGATGCTTTGAAGGTTTCCAGGCAGAAGAATTCTGAGTCAGAGGTGGCCGATGCGGTCCCACCTCGAATTGAGGAGACTCACGAGGAGGGTTTGGATGCAGTCCCCGAGCCGACCATTAAACTGGATACAACTTGTGCCAATGAGCACTTGGTTGACGAATTCGGAGGACCCATCTTTGAGACTCTTCCAAGTCGAGAGGAAGGCCCGATAGAGGTTGATGCCATAGAAGATTTTCAATCAGGCCCCTCATTTTCCTCGGGGCAAATACGGGACGCCCAGAACATGGAGACTCCCGATGTGGGGGCATCCCAAGGAGAGAATGATGCATTTGGATATTTCTTTACCGGTGTTGAAGAGGATGCTGACTCGATGCCTCAGTCACTCTCGAGGAGGCTGTGAAACTCCAAAAACAGGTGATTTTTGACACAACCTTTGTGCCTTGAGTTATGATCCTTGTTTTTCTAACTTCTTTCCTTCGTGCTATAGGTCACGTTGCTGTATGACCAGGCCTTCCCTAAGTTACAAGCTGAACTAACTCATTGTGAGGAGGAGTTTGAGAAGCTCACTTTGGAGTTGAACGAGCTAAAAAATCTATACGCCCGAAGAGAGAAGGAACTGGACAATCTTCAAGCGAGCTCGAAAAAAGTGCTGCAAGAGCAAACCAACTTCATCGAGTAGGTAGTTTGGCATTCGTGAGATTGCCTTTTGTTTACATAAATTGGTGTTTATTACCTTGACTCGACACTTGCATATTGAGCAAAAGTATGCCCTAGGGGGGCAGCTTGGGGAAGAGATTACGGCCAAAGATGCCGAGATTCTTGAGCTGAAGCGGCACAAGGATATCATGGCCCTAGAGAGGAGTACTCTTCAGGAGGAGATGGCCTCGACTCAGAGTCTTCTTCAAGGCGCTAAAGAGGAGGCTCACAAATTTAAGGCGCTTCATGTTGAGACGGCTTCCGCATTATCCACGGCCAAGTCTGAAGCCGATGCACTCATATTCTCGTATCGGGAAGATGCTGCTGTAGCAAATACTCGAGCCAAAGAGATAGTTGAAGAGGCCGAGCTCAAATTGGCTCGCGCCCTTGCACATGCTCGATTAGAAGCCCGGAGTCAGGCCTTTGAGGAAGTGCACGCCAAGGGTTTCGATCTCTCTGCCGAGATCGAAGAAGCGAAGGCCTTGGAAGAGGAGTCAGCAACTCCGACCACTTCGGATGAGGGATCTGCCAGTGGCTCGGGGAGTAGCGAAGATGAAGACTAGGCCACCTTTGCTCTTTTCACTCCTCTTTCTTTTGTATGTGGGCTCCACGTAGGAGTTTTGTAAAAGAACTTTTTAAATATATTTTTGGAATGCAAAGGATTTTCTCGTTTGATGTCTTCAAAGTTTTTCCTTTTAGTGTTCATGCAAAAGTCAAGCTTCGAACTTGAATCTAACTTCTTCGAGTCTGGTCTTGGAGTAACATAGATCCTTGAGATCGGGCTGTTCTGATTTCAATCACATACCTTCCCTAGGTCGGGTTGGTAAGGAATCGATTAGACTCCTCGGTCCCTCGAACACTGTGTGGTGACGTCATTCCTATGACATTACCGTAAAGTGACGTCAGCACATTTCCCCAAAAGCTATAATTGCTTTGTCAAACCTGATTGGCTATCAAAGTTAATGAATAGTCGTCGCTCTTATTATATATACTTTCTTTCCTTTCATTTAGGTCCTTGCCGCTTTGTGCAACTACCTTTCTCTATAGAGTTCCTTTTTTGCGCTAGTTCTAGTGCCGCATCAGATCAAAGCTTTTGCCTGAGTTTTCATATTCCCTTTATTGTTTTGAAGGAATCATGGCTACCATGCCCAAATTAGCTCACCAGAAAGAGGAAAGTCCCACCTCTGCTTTCTGCTTGGCCGGTGGTGCACCGCCAGCGTTAGGCGAGATAACTTCGAACTGTTTTGTCTCGATGAAAGACTTCACGATAGAGAAACCTATCGACGTTCTAGGCCATCGAGAACATGCATAAAGGTTCATTCGATCAGTAGAAGAGAGACACCTCGAGGATGTGAGGAGAGACTGTGGATGGGGAGAGAAGGTAATGCTGCAGATACCCTCCCGGGAAGAGGATATTATGGCCCACATAGAGGGGTTTCTGAACGTGTACACGTAACCTTTTATGTAGGGTCCTCTTGACCGACTCGTGCTCGAGTTCTAATAAAGTTATCGAGTTACCTTGGTTCAGATCCATCCTTCTTTTTGGCGGATCGTGCCGATGATGAGATTTTTTGCTGATAGGGCCAAGCTCGAGTTCACTCTTAGTCCCCTCATGAGGTTGTATCGGCCTCTTCATTACCGAGGTCTCATTACACTACTACGCCGATCCACCAATCCCTTTGTTGCCAGCGATGATGAGGACATGCATCGAGGGTGGATGAGTCTATTTGTTCGAGTAAGGACAATTGACATCACTCTAGTGGAGTTCCTTCCATTCCTCGAGAAATGGAATTTCAAACGTAAGTAATATGTTTACTTTATCATTTTTACTCTCGATAGAGCTAGACTCCATAAGAGTGCTTCCTTTTCTTCTCCGCAACGGTCCCGTGAGGCCAACTGAGGTTCCCGATCTTGCGGATTGGGCTTGCAAATTGGCAGCTTCCTCGACCTACGACGAACGTGAGTGGCGAGATTTGTGGAAGGGTAGATGGGAAGCGAAACATCATGGTATGTATTGTGTAGTCCTTCTCTCGAGGAGTACTTTCCTTTACGTACACTAATTTCTTTGTTGCAGGCATTGGTGAGTTTTCTGAAGTGAGACCATCCCCTTTCAAGGAGAAGGAAGGGCCTTCGACTTCTGAGAGAAGGAAGGATAATAAAAGAAAAAGATCCTCGGAAGATGAGGATTCTCATAGCAAAGCAAGACCCGCCCGGGGGCGTGAGGAAAGCGTTTCCATTGACGAAGATCTTATATATATTAGTCGTTCAATGGACATCAATGCATCCGGAGAGGATGATTCTACATTGATGGCTCAAACCAGGAGCCCTCCTGAGGCTGTTGGGCCTGCTGGGCTCGAGGCCCCTAGCCTCGAGGGAGATATTCCACAAGAGAGGAGGGGCGAATGTTCTTCATTACCTGATTTGGCAGCTGGTTCTCAGACGTCGAGAAGTACCCCGAGGGAAATGGGCTTCGGCGCGCCTTCGCCCAATTAGAACGCCTCAGGTTGCTTTACTGGGGCCGATGAGACCGAGCCGGTAAGTGCAAAATCGACCTTCGAGGAAGCTCAACGAATCTGCTCTATGGTGAGTTTTGAAGTCGTTACAACTTTTCCAACTTCGTACTTTCTTCTTTTAAACTGAAACTTCTTTCTCAAAGGCCTTCGATAAGCTCAAGTCCGAGTTGCTTCACTATGAGGCTAAGTTGCGTAAAACCTTGAATGGGGAGAAATATCTCAGGATATTTTGTGATAAGAAGGCAAAAGAGCTGATACACCTTCGATCGGAGCTGAACTGAAGTCATGATTACGAAGGCAACCTCGAGAAACAGGTAACCTCTATTTTGAGGGAATACGGGTTTCTTCTCCCCTCTTCGGAAACTAACATTTTGGTACCTCAGTTGCAGAGGAAGACAGAGATGCTGGAACGCCTTCGGGGCAAAGTCAACCAGGTTAATTCTGAATGCAATGACTTGAAGGCACATATAGATGTTCTTGTTTCGGCCAAAAGGAACGCTTTGGCTAAGGTTTCCTCCCTCGAGATATGACTTCGTAGTGCTCGAGAAAGCAACTTGGTCAAGACTAGCAAGATTGCTAAGCTTGAAACAGATCTTTTGAAGATGAAGGCCGAAGTCGTAGAGGCATGAGCTGAAGCTGAAGAGGTCCGAGTAAAGGCTGATAAGAGGTCGGCTGTCTACTTAAAAGACGCTACTGACGCTCGGATGAAGTTGCAGGAGGCTTCCGATTGAGAGAGAAGAAGCAATGAGTATGCCCGATGCAGATCCCGGAGGGAGACCCTCGAGGAGATTCATGATAGGGGTTTTGATCTCTCAGAATAGATAGAGCAGGCCAAGGCAGATGAGAATAATGCCAAGTTCCTCCTTTCTACCAACGATGAAGCCAATGTTGAAGGCGAAGAGGAAGGAGCTGGCAAAGACTCTATTCTCGAGGGGGAAAATACAAAGTCCCCGATAATAATGATAGACTAGGTCTTCTTTCGGTAAAAGTCTCCTTGTGGGAGTGTTCTAGATGTACCTTTGTACCATCATTTATATAAAGAGATCTTTCGTCTTGTTTTTGCATAAACTTTTATTTTTCCTTTGTCTTTGCTTTTGTGGTTTGAATTTTGATGCTTTCCATTGAGGTCTTATAAGCTTGATTTTGCCTTATCGAGGTATTACAATTAGTCCCCGAGCAAGATGAACTCGGTCTTCATATCGAGGGTATGACCTTTTGGGGGTCTTATAAGTTCGATATTATGGACTTGGTGAGGTATTACAGATTCGATGCCGCCTCAGTAAGGTCTTACGAGATTGAAGTTTCCTTGTTGAGGTCTTACAAATTGGCCCTTAGGCTCTTTAGATTGTGTCGACTGGACCTCGAATATGGCTATAGTTTTCCCTCATTTGGGCTAAAGGCTTTTAAAAAATTTTGGTTATGCCTTGGCACGTTCTGTGTTCTCCGACTCTTCGATGGATCGAATAAGAACCTCGATTATAAGTCAATATGCGACGATAATTGAGTACCATGTGAGGTTTTCTCGAAGGCTGATGTTTCGAAGCCTTTTTATCGAAGGCTGATTGTTTTCGAAGCCTTTTCATTGTTCAGAGTTGATATTATCGAAGCTCCTTTGCTTATGTCGAGGGTACCCTGATTAACCGGTTCTTTTCGAAGTATTTACAAAGTCTTTTGAAGGCCTTTAGTTTTATGGCGGTGGTCGGATATCTCCGAGCCGTGTTAATTCGGTCGTAGCCTTTTGGTATGACCGTAGTCTTTATGTTTGGCCGTAGCCTTTAGTCCCCGGGTGAGATGACCTCCGCGTCTATATTCGAGGGTATGCCTTTTTAAGGGTCTTACAAGTTTGAATATATGGCCTTGGCTGTAATATCGGGGTTATGCCTTTTTAAGGTCTTGTAAATTTGGTCATGCCTCGTTGAGGTCTTACATGTTTGATGTTGCCTCATCGAGGGCTTACTAGCTCGAAGTTGCCTCATTGAGGTCTTACGGATTCGAGTTTTTGATGGCTCGATGAGTTAACTGTTGATGACAGTCCCCGAGCGTTCGCGAGTTTTTGGGCCTTGAGGCGTCTTACGTGAAAGTAGTAAACTTCTTTGAGACACGAATGTGAGCACGTGATTTTTTTTACCCATCATATATTCCTACAAAATTCAATAGATAAATTACTTTTATAAATTTTGTTGAATTTTAGCGTATTTATGAATTATTTTTGCATTGCATATTCATAATCCGTCTTTTAAAATTATTAAAAATTGCATAAATTAGGTGCATCATTATGTTCAAGGAATTATAAATTAATTATTTATAATTAATTGAATTAAACAACAAACGGATGATGATTATTTGATGTAATGAAGTTTTAATAGCTAATTGCTAAACTTAGTCATTTTGTCCTAACAAATTGTAAGAAAAATGATTCTTTAAAATATATGAGTGTCAAATTAATTGTTTTACTTAATTCATCAATTAGTTTATAATTAGAAAAAAAAAGACAAGTCAAAATTAGCTATTACATTTTTTAAAAGGTAATTAGAATTAGTTTAATAAAATTAATAAATTAATTAAGCTAAAGTATTAAGATTGGACCTGGGCTAGCCTGCCTAGGCCCAAATCAGTCCCCATGATCCATCAAGAACACCCAGCCCAATTAAACCCCTTACCCGGCCGACCCCCTTTGTCCAAAACGACCCCGTTTTGAGTAGAATCAATCCCAGCCGTTGATTAAGTTAGATCAAATGGCTGGGAAACCCTAATACACTTACTATAAATCTGTTTCAAGACCCCCCTACCCCTCTCATAGCCTAAAGTCTAATACCCCCTTCCCACCCGTCTCTCCCTCTTCTCTCTTCGCCCCACCGAAAACTGCCGTCTACTGCACTAGCTCCGCCGACTGGAAATCCACCAATCAACCCCAAAATTTTACCAGGCAGTCCTCACGTCCCCATCAACCACACCCCACCGTTATTTTACCCAAAAGTTTACCCTAGAAAGAGTAATTTCAAATCTGAAAATTCTGAAAAACGTAATTTCTTCTACCAATTGATTCAAGCACCTCCAATGGCTCATACCTGCATGAGTCGATCGCTCTTGACGAGAGCTATCGATTCATGCGGGTTTGGACCATTTCCAAGCCCGCCGGAATCCGGCCAAAATTCCAGGAAGCCACCAGAAACTTTTCAAATCCTCAGACTAGTATCCCCCCTTCCCTTTCTATCTATTCTTTGTTCTTTTTATTTAAACCATGTGCATATCACTGCTTGAGTCTGAATTTTTATTATTTTTCTTCGCATAAATCACTGTTAGTCTTGACTTTTTTTGAAGTTTTGTTGTCACTGTTTTCTTCTACTTATTCCTATTAATTTGGCTTGTTAACTAGGTTCTTTGATAATCATGCCTCCTTAGTATATGTTAATTAATTAGTATAGGTTAATTAGTATAGGTTAATCAGTTGTTCAATGGATTTTTTTGGTTTTCAGATTGTCCTTCCTTTTTGTTACTGTTTTTCTTTTGCCCTAAATATGATTGTGCACTTGTGATTAATCGCTTCCTTATCTGCTTGATTGTGTTAGTCATTAGGGTAGTCAATTAATCGATTAGGTAATTATAAATTAAGTAATAAAGAGACAATTATACCCGACTAATTAAGTGTACATTCAAAATAACTAATAAGTATAATTAGAAAATAAGAAATTAACTGACTTAAGCTAATTATGTAACCTAATTGGGCGTCTAATTTAATTAAAGGATTAGTTCTTCATATGATTAACTAAGTTAGAATTAGCCAACACCTACAATTAACCTAATTCCTAAAAGTGATTCACCTAAGATCAAATGGGTTTAAAAATCAGTTTATTAGGTTGAAATTAACTATAATTGATAGATAAGCCTAAATTCCAAAATTAAGCTAAGTCTAAGTCCAAAATTCACCTAAGCATAATGCTGAATCAATTAACCCAAGTTAATAGATAACCTCGATTAACCTTAACCTTAGTTACCAAAAATGGTAATTCTAGGGACATTAAAGGGTAGTATAGGATTTTTAATTGAGGAATCTTGGGTGTAACAACCCAAGAACCTTCTAGAATAAGGAAATATCAGAAAATCATATATTTTAGGGTTAAAATGGTAATTTCAAGGGCTGGAATTTTCTAGAATGGTGCAGCTGTCCCAAAAGGATAGGGTTGACATCTGTACCTGTACAATTTTTCAGCCTAATGGATAAGGAATATACTGAGAATATCCTATCTTAAAACCCCTATATATATACACACACAATTTCAGATCTGACACACTTTTTACCACTGAAAAAAAGACCTTTTTTGGCTACTGAAAAATCTGAAGACACAGAGAAAATACAGCAGTTGCTCATGACAAAATTTTTCCAAAACATCAGTAGAGGAATAGAAAGAAAAATCTGGTTGTTTCCTTGAACAAAAAATCGATCAGTATATCATTCTAGTTCTCAGTTTCTGGTTCTTCTTGGGTATTCTGATTTTTGGGACTTCAAGTGCTCATACTTGGGTTTTCTAGGTTAATTTCCTGTTTGGGTTGGCTTGGTTCTGGTTTGCTGCTTGTTGCTGCTGGATCTTCTCATATTTCTTGCTGTTTTTTTTTCATCTCTGTCTGACCTTTATTTGGTCAGGTCTTTGTTGTTTTGTCTTTGAAAGGTATGTAACAATTTATGCTTCAAATGAAACTCCTAAATTCCAAATTTTCATTTTGTTAATACCTGATTAGTACTATTTGATTTCTGTCATTTTTTTTATTATGAATGTATGGATTTCGTGTTTGTTGTTGTCATTAAACCATAAGTTGCATGTTTGCTTTATGTTGCTTTGATTTTTCTATTAAAAGATGCTGCATTGCACTAGGGTAGATGAATCTGACCCTCTAATGGTCAGATCCACCCCGTATTAGTGCACAAAGATTTATTGCTTAAATTACCTACTAGGGGGGAAACGAACTCTACTGTTAAAAAGGGTGTTAAGGTAGGAAATCTGAATCTGCAAATGATCAGATTTACTCCTTAAGAATACCTAGAGTATTTTAGATATTAAAAATCCTTGTTGAAATGCAGGCTGAAATTATGAAAGGTTGCTAGCTTGCACAGGAGCAGCATCAGATTTTTTTTACTATTTTTATCCCTTAGGAAATTGTATAGTACACAAGGAAATGTAATAGAACAAACCTTATATGTTTTCTTTCTTGTTAATTGTAAATATGGACGGGACATTCTAAATTAATATTTCAGCTTTATTTTACTCTCTTTTTGCTAAATCTAATATTTCCCTTGGAATTGGGCTAGCTTGGTAAAACAACTCATTAAGGCTCTAATCAAGCTTAATTCCCTAGGCTATTGGGCCATAAGGGAGTAGACAAGCCCAAAGCTCAGAGTTATTTGCTCTAAGAAGTAGTATAATGATAGTAGGCGTTTAATCAAAAGTATGAATTTATATTCGAACTAGTCTGTACGAAAATCTCTTTGTAAATATTTACTGGAATTTTGGAATCAGTCACTTCAGATTCAGTAACTTTCAATATAAATAGGAATTGGTGATTTAAAACATTTTCAATTCATCTCACATCCTTTAAATTTTCTGAAATAGATGTATGAACACTCTTGTATAAGGTTCAATATGTATGGATCATGATTTTAAAAGGTATGTATTTCGGCTATCGGAAATTGACGAGAATTATTAAGTTAGAACTGGTAAAACTGTTGGTGCTGCGATTTTCTTTAAAAATTGCAAAGTTCCCATGAAATGAAATAGTTCAAGCTTACAAATTCGAAACGAAATCAGTGACTAAGAAGGAGTTTGTATATTTATATTTGTCTCTTATAAGTATACATATATATATGAACGATGTGCATCCTTTTAGCATACTTCTACCTTTTGTCAAACTGAAAATATAGATTGTTTAAAGTCTTGGTAAAGCTCTAGTGTTGACATATCATTAGCCATAATTAGGATTGACCAAAGGGTTGAATGATAAAGTGGGATAAAATATGGCCATAGCCCAAGTGTCTTGTCCTTTAGACTACGTGAATTTAAGCTTAAATAATCTTCGACATATCCTTTAGGTTGAAAAATACATCTTTAAATTAAAATTTAGTAAATAGTCAGGTATTACTTCAAACAACCATAACCTACACTCAGGCGTGGCAACTCGTTCCCCCGACTCTCACTTCGAATATTAATAAAATCATACGTAGCAATCACAGGTGCATTTTATGTCACGTGGTTGCGATGTGTTAAAAAACTACAAGTGCACGCCATCGTGACTTGTCCTAAGATAAGTCCATAAATATCCAAATTAGCTTATATACATATCCCGTAATTAAAAATACCTCTTTTATTTAAAAATCCCGAAACTTAGAGAATAATTAAGTATCGCCTCAAATAGGCCTTTTAACCGTCATGACTATGTAACCTACACTCGGGTGTGGCAACTCATGTCCCCGACTCTAACTCAAAATAATAATAAAAATCACATGTTGTAATTGTGGGTGCATTTTATGTGGCGCAGTTACAATGTGTCCAAAAACAAACAAGTGCACGTCATTGTGACTTGTTTCAAGATAAATCCATAAATGCTAAAAGCGGTCAAAAGTTAAAAAGGCTAAATGCACGATTGGCTAAAACACGTAAACAATCAGATGATTTAGGCAAAATATTAATAGTTAAGCGACAGTGCTAGAACCACGGAACTCGGGAATGCGTAACACCTTCTCCTGGGTTAACATAATTCCTTACTCGGATTTCTGGTCGCAGACAACTTAAAACAGAGTCTAAATTTCCTCGGTTTGGGATTTTTTAAAAATAAAATGGTGTCCCGGAACATCATCAACAATCCGGGTGGTGACTCTGAAAAATAAAATTAAATCCCAAATCCGAATAATGTCACTTAAAGTGGAAAAACTCCCTTATTACCCTTTATTAATCTGGGTAGTGAAAAAGGAGGTGTGACAGCTCTGGCGACTCTCCTGGAGACCCGAACCCAGAATCTCTGGTTCTGGGTTTAAGAATTCAAGCTTAGAATAACTGTTATATTTGGCTTTCATTATTACCTCATTTTTTCATGTTTAAACCTAATGTGCTAAATGCCGCTTTTTTACCGCTTTGATATTATCTGAAGTGTATATAAATTGTGCCGAAACCCCCTTTCTCTCCGAGTCTTCTAAATCATCTGGGAAATGTGCACTTCGTGTGACTTGTTTTCTGTTAGAGTCATATCCAAATTTTAGAACGAGGTTCGGACAAGTTGCAAAGCCGATGAAGCTTCTATATTCCCGGCACGCTGCCCCCCTCGGCGAGCTGTCCGCTCGGGTAATCCTGGTCTAGAATAAAACCCCAGGATTTAAACTTAGAATAACATAGCCTCATGCCGGATTCCTAGTAGGAATGATTATCTGCATCATGTGCATTTGACTTAGGGGACTCAACACAGGGGTTGGGTCCGTCTAGGACAGGTGAACCTGAAAATAAAGACCATCCTGATGCATCCGACCTGGCTATGTGTACATTATTTCGGCTTGTTTATCGATCGGCTAAATAAAAGAAATGTCATAAAAACCAAGAGCAAAATATAATAGAAATTTTCTGATTTTTGAAAAAAAAATCGATATTCAAAATTATCTCGAAACTCTGCCAAGATTTTGAAAAAAGAAAGTGGAAAAGGGAAATGAGTCAGTGCATGTTTTTCAAACCGTGTCAAAATTTCCCGAACGACGCATTGTTTAATTCCCACCGGTGTGGGATACGTAGGCAACCCTCATCGGGTCCAACCTTATCTTTCAAAAAATATGGTCATAAATAAAGGTGATGACATCCTTGTATAAGCAGCCAAAATTTCCCAATAGGGCGCTAGAAGGTTGTTTTTGCAAGAATATCCACCTATGGTCTTTTTTAAATTTTTGACCGAATTAGAAAACACAGCCCTAAAATCTTCCTCCCCGAAGTGCTGAAGGGCCTTATTTGCAAAGATGGTCCATTTTCAATTAGTTATAGACTCTTTGCAAAAGTGGCACCTATTTCTCTTTGGTAAAAAATAAATCAGGGTTTTGTTTCTTTCTTAACCAATCACCTAAATAACTGTGCAGGATGAGCACCGTTGAAAATATCCCCTACAAAGCTGCAGAGGAAATTCCCATAGGACTCCATATGTGGTAGAAAAACCTGGGGGAGGTCAGTAGAGGTGTCGTGGTAAAAGCTTTAGGCGGGCTCACTGGCCTTTTGAAGATTAAGCCGAGGTTGGACATGATTGAGGTTCTAATACCATTCTGGGATCCCAAGTGCAATGTGTTTCATTTCTCGGATTTTGAATGACACCCACACTGGAAGAGATAGCGGTATGCTAGCCTCAGTGAGAATCTTGAAAGCCATTATTCGGTAGCACCCAAGCTGTGACTCCTCACAAATTCCTGGACCTTCTGAGCATCAGTCGGGAAATCCAAGATTCGAACTTATCTGAGGGATTCTACACATTTTACTTCCTTTGCCGTAGTTACAGGGATCCTCAGGGTTTTGAAGCTATGAACACCGATTTCACCCACCACGGGAATCAAACTAAATGGGAGACTCGCCGGGGATTGGCCTTTGTGGTAGCATTCTTGGGTATCCTAATCCTCCCGAGGAGCGATGGATTTATAGATATTGGACTCGTAGGAGTAGCCGACTTCATGATAAAAAAGTCTAATGGCACTCTTGTACCAATGATCGTGGCAGAAATCTATCGTGCCTTAACTGTTTGCCAATCCGGAGGAAAGTTTTTCGAGGGCTGCAATGTACTCTTACAAATCTGGATGATCGAACATCTCTTCTATCGCCATGGATATGAATTACGGTTTGACTGTCCTAAATTTCATTGAATAACATAGGACTCGGGTAGAGGGGCATGAATTTCCAGAAGGCACAGAAGCCTGGCTTGCACAATTGAGTTCTTTGACTGCCGACCAAATTGAATGGACATTCGGTTGGCTCCCTATCAATGAAGTCATCTATATGTCAACCGAAGTATGCTATCTTCTGTTGATGGGTCTCCGAAGTATTCAACCATATGCCCCATATCCAGTCTTATGACAACTAGGAAGGCATCAAAATGTTCCACACGATGAAGACCTAAGTCGGCAAGTAATTGAATTGTTCCCAAGAGCCGCATTTCCGGAGGATACGGTCCGCCAGATTTGGCATCCGTGTAGATTTTTGGAGCCACAAACTCGAGTGAGGTATTTATCCAAAGGTGAGGTAGAGCTTGGCTACACCACTTGGTATGGTAGAAGGGGTAGAGAGCACTAAGAGCCGGAGCGGCCCGCCAAGAGGCCCCACGTACCAGTTTACCGATGAAGGCAAGAGCCTTGGGACCGGTTGGGAAAAGAGAACAACTACAGGGCCACAATAAGCAAACTGGAAGCCCAGATCAGAGATATAAAATTTGAAAATAGTTTGCAAACCGCCACATCTGAAGGGGAGAAAAACAAGTCGATCAAAGAAAATGAGTCTTTCCGAGCCCAAATCCAAAAAATTAAAATAGCTGCTGAGAACCAGAAAGAAGCAGGACTGATGAAAGACTTATCAATAGTCTTAGGCAAAAAGTGTGCGACTATGGAGACGATTTGGACAAAGCTGAGGAGGAACTGACCAGAGCTCGAGCAAAATTGGCAAGAAATGCAGAGGAAAGGGCAGAGTTTGTTCAAAATTTGAAAAGAAAATATGACCAAGAAGTCACAGGCCTAAAAGAAAAGGTTGCCACCCTCGAAAATGAAATGGCTAAACAAGCAAAAAAGTTCAAAGCAGAAAGGGATCACTGTTATGCGATGATGACTCAGTTGGAGGAAGATTTGCAATAGTTGCAAGAACAGAACCATAAGGACACCCAGGTTTTAGAGGCTAGATCCCAACAGATCGGGTGCTTACTCCAGGAAAAGGGTATCATCAGAAAAAGGGTCAGAGAAATCGCTGATTATGTTGTTACAAAATGCCAAGAATGTGAGGATATGAACCGATCCACCTTCTTTGTTGCAGTGATGATCTTTGTCCGCCAGATAATGGATGACTTGAATCACCTCCAACAAGACATGGCACGCAGGCCCAAGGCGATACCGACTGAGGTCCCTCAAGCCCCTAGAACAATAGAGGCACTTATGTATTCATGATGTCCCTTTTTGAGTCTGTATTTCGTTTTCCTGTTACAGTCTATTTAAGTCTACTTTAAGTCTTTTGTAGTTTTTAAAATTTTCCAAGAACGTATGTCAGAGCCTTTTGTAATGAATGAAATTTGAAGTTTTACTTAATGAGAACAAAATTTGAAAGACAGAATGTTTATTTCCTTTTGTATTTATTCACTTGAACTATGTAATGATCTGATTCATGCGGCGTCGTGATATGTAGGCAATCCACATAGGATTCGATCATAGCCCTAAAAAGGAAAAGACAATCTAGAAGAAGAAAGAAAGAAATTTTGAAAGAAAAAGAGAGAGAGTAAAGAAGGAAAAGAAATTTCAAAAACAAAAAAAGAAAGCCGGGATGAAACACTTAGCCGATACAATAGATGTAGAAAGCGTTTAACTGCCCAGGTGCATTACATACCCCCAACGTGCGATTCCCTATATGTTGAATGCCTCAATATAACGGTTTCGTGGTTTTATTTCTCTTTAAAAGGTGTCATTTTAGGTGGTTGGTTTTGCGGTAACCTGGCTTCACACCCATACTTCACAAGATCGAAAGGGAGTGTCAAAATGACATCGGAAAGTCACCTGCCAATCATCAACTCCTCTGAGGATGACCCAAGCTCGGTCATCCCGCCATCTGAGCCAGCCACGGCTGAAGAAAATAGAATACTGCGTCGCCGCATGTTGGAAATGTAGGACGCCTGGTCTAATGGTAGGGAACCGCCCAGCACCATCCCTGGTTTTCCTGAGTTGGTCCCCAGAACAGACGGAACCTCCAACATACCTATCAATTACCTAGCTACCCTATTCGGGTACCCAACTATGTCAACTCATTTCACCAGAATGCCTTCTGAGGTCCGCCCCCAGACACTATTTTCCGGTGTATCCTCCAACATTTTTACCGCACCACCAACCTCTGCCACGGCGCCGCCAATAGTAGCTGGACCAAACTTCGAGTCGTCGGCCTTTACCTTTCAAACACCATCGTACCATCTGGACGCAACTCATGTTACTCCAAACTCATACCCTCAGCAACCTCGGCATGAAGCCACCGAGGGACAAGACAAAAGGAACCTCGAGCAGGAAGAGATGGCTCGAAAAATGAAAAGCATTGAGCAGAGTCTCAAAAACATACAAGGATTTAGTGGTCAGAAAAGTGCTTCTTATGCCGACTTGTGCATGTTCCCACATATTCACCTGCCTCTCGGGTTTAAAACCCACAAGTTTGAGAAATATGATGGACACGGGGATCCCATTCCTGATCTAAAAAGATATTGCAACCAGCTGAGAGGAGCAGGCGGAAAGGAAGAGCTTTTAGTGGCGTACTTCGGGGAGAGCTTGGCCGGGATTGCGTCTGAGTGGTACATGGACCAAGATATATCCCACTGGCATATATGGGACGACCTGGCCCGGGACTTTTTCAGACAATTTCAATACAACGTGGACATAGCACCAGACAGATTTTCTTTGTCCAACCTCAAGAAAAGATCATCAGAAAGCTTCAGGGAATACGCTATTAAGTGGCATGAGCAAGCTGCCAGAGTAAAACCTCTATTGGATGAGACAGAAATGGTCAGCATTATCTTACAAGCTCAGGAGGCCTACTACTTTCAGAATATGATGTCCGCCATGGGCAAGCCATTTGCGAAAGCGATAAAAATCGGAGAGATGGTTGAAAATGGTCTGAAAATAGGTCGCATTCCAAGCCAATCCGCCATAAGGGAAACTTCCCAGGCAATCCAGAGTGGGTTAGGAAGTGCATCCAATAGGAAGAAGAAAGAGGAATCAACAATGATGGCCTCCATTATAAGAAACTCCCAGCAGCCCCGAGGCTATTTTTCTAATACCCCCACGTCATTTCTACGCCCACCAAGATGCAGCGTATGCCGTAATGCCTCAACCTTATACAATAATGAATGCCTAACAACACTATAATCAAAACCGAGATTCACCACCTAGAAACAACCCTTCTCGCGAAGCTCAGTATAATTTTTGCCCTCCATAAAACAATCCCCGGGAACCACCCAGAAGGACCAACTTTACACTAATTGGCGAATCATACTCTAGCCTTTTCCCGAAGCTGGTCCAAATGGGTTTGTTATATCTTGTACCCTTAAAAGGTAAAACCCGGAATCCCCCTCCTACCGGCCAGGTACTCAATGTGCCTATCACTCAGGGGCCGAGGGACACGATACTGAGGATTCCTGGACCCTCAAGCGGGCAATTGAGAGCTTAATAGAACGAAAGAAGATGGTACTAAGGGATGAAGAAGCTCCCAACGTGACCAATAACCTGTTGCCTGCTCACAATGACGGGCTGATTATTGGCATGATTTGTGAAGACCAAAAATTTGATCCGGCTCTAAAAACTATCATCCCCATTACTGATATAGAGAAGAAACCCAAAGCGACACCAAAACAAGCTAAGGAGGAGAAGAAAGGTAACTCCACTCTTCCGGCCACAAGAGAGGTTGAAACAAGACAGGGACAGGGCCTTCTAAAGATGCCGTTATTTATGTTCCCAGGGCACCCAGAAAGGAACAATTTGTGTGAAGCCCTCCAAAAAGATTGCAACACAACAAGTATGCCTAATGTCCCGAAAATATACATACCGAAAGGGACTTATGTGGCGCGGGGGACGATAATTTCACTAAGGCTGAATGAGCCCGTGGTTATTAGCCGCGCACCACAAAATCCCATAAGGAACACCACTGTCGTCCCCTGGAATTACAATAAGACGGTGATGACGTACAAAGGAAAAGAAATTACTGGGGAAGCGAGTGAAATAAACTCATCAGAGAAATACCTCAACCTGGAAGAACTGAACAAAAGCAAGTAGAAACGCTTTTCGCCTTAGAAGCCAATCAGTGCCAAAGAGGCAGAATAATTCTTCAAAAATTTGAACCTCTGAATACGCCGTAATTCAGCAGCTCACAAAGTCCCCCACTCAGGTCTCACTTCTATCCTTGCTGATAAGTTCAAATGAGCATCAGAAAATCCTGATCAAAACACTTAATAAATCATCTGTTTCGGCCGATACCACAGTTGAGCAAATGGAAAGAATGGCGGAATGATTTTTTGAAGTCAACCGGATATCATTTAGCAAAAATGACTTGCCTCTGGAAGGGGCTGCTCACAACAAAGCTCTCCACCTAACTGTTAAATGTGAAGGGTACTATGTGAAAAGAGTTATGGTGGACGGCGGATATGGGGTTGATATTTTCCCTCTCTCGACCCTACAAAGAATGGAGATCGGGACTGAGATAATCAGGCCCAACAATGTGTGCATCCACGCATTCGATGGCATCAAAAGAGACACAATCGGGGAGATTGATTTGGTCTTGACGATCGGCCCTGTAGATTTTGAAGTGACATTCCAGGTCTTAGATATGGATACTTCCTACAATTATCTCCTGGGAAGGCCTTGGATCCATTCAGCATGGGCAATGCCATCTACTCTCCACCAGATGGTTAAGTTTGAGTATGAAGACCAGGAAATTGTGGTCCATGGAGAGGACGAGCAATCTATTTACAGGGACCCATCAGTCCCCGTCATTTGGAGTTTTGTGAAAAAAGTTATGACCATTCTACTAGAGGTTGTCCGAAAGAGCTGGGCATTTGTTCTTCACGTTCGCGGATTTGGGTTGGAAATTTTTGCACTTCGCGATTGCGAAGCATTTTCCGCGATCGCGATGAGTAAATACCTGGGCAGAAGTTATATATCGAGGTTTCAGCCATTTTTAGCATATTTGGAGCTATGGAGCTCGGATTGAAGCGATTTTTGAGGCAATCTTCACCACATGAAATGTGGTAAGTGTTTTCTTCACAATTTTGAGTTAAATAGATGTATATATGGATTAGAACATGTAAATTAGTTGATATTGTGGGTTTTTGGTAGAAGACCTAGAGATTGGTATTTTAGATTTTGACCACGAATTTGAGCATGGGCCTGAGGGCATTTTGGTCAATTCACTGAGCAGAGTTGGGAAAGTATATAATTTTACTTTGTTACGAGTATTA
This sequence comes from Nicotiana knightiana, assembly GCA_005239525.1. Classification (NCBI taxonomy): domain Eukaryota; kingdom Viridiplantae; phylum Streptophyta; class Magnoliopsida; order Solanales; family Solanaceae; genus Nicotiana; species Nicotiana knightiana. Next base: position 74,947 of record ML439802.1, read on the forward strand.
GAATGAATTTTCATTGCTTTGCCCGTTATTTGGTAGTTTTGGGGCGTTGTGCATCCATTGGAGTCGTCGGAAGGGCTTGGAAGCCGGTTATGGAATTTCGGAGTGAGGTAAGTCTCCTTCATAACTTTGTAAGGGGGAATTGTCCCCATAGGTGAACTAAATGAATACATGATATTACTTGCGGGTACTACGTATGCACGAGGTGACGGGAGTCCGTGCGTAGCTACTATTATGCCGTGTCCGGGTAGTCTAGGACCCACTAGCATGCTTTACTTGTTGTACTTGTGACCTTGTCGATAAAATATCTTGTGATGATTTCAATTAGTATCTAAATCTCTGAGAAGGATAGAGTTTACTTTTCTTAATCACCTAGAAGGGGAATTGTTTCTTCCTTGGATAATTGTGTTTCAGATAAATCTATAGAGTTTGGAACCCTGTCGAAATTGGCAAGTAAATCCCCAGAAAGGTTTTAAATACTATTCTCATGTTTATTAAAAGAAGAACTTTATCATTTCATTGAACAACTAATTTTCCTGAGAAAAATGTGGTTTATTGGTGCGAATATGTGTAACTTTGGGTGCCTGAGTCGCATGTATGATTCGCGAGCAGGATGACCCTGTATTTATGTATATTTATACGGGGGCCCGAGTCACAGGTATGATTCGCGAGCGGGGTAGCCCTAGTATTAAGTTAACCGCGTTGCATGTTCGATTCGCGAGCGGGGAAGATAGATGCATCTATGGTTCGGGCCGTTCGACCCTCGGCAGTGCACATTTTATTATTGTTGGTCCGCGCCGTTCGACCCTCGACATTTTCTTGCGCATGATAATTGTTGTGTATTTCCTGTAACTATTACTGTTTGTTGGCCTAAGAAGTTGTAAGATTTCAAACTGAATTGACGAAGATTTAATGTGTTAAATGTGAAAGAAGTTGATATTTCTTATCCCTGATTATTACTAAATTTGCCTATGATACTCATGCTTAGCATCTCACTTGATTATACTAAACTGACTTATAGCAAGTGTCAAATCGACCTCTCGTCACTACCTCTCTGAGGTTAGGCAGGATACTTACTGAGCACACGTTGTTTTCGTACTCATGTTACACTTGCTGTGCATTTTTATTGCACAGGTACTTTCACAGCGATGTGGCTGGTTTGGAGACTTAGGCGAGCTGCATCATCCGGAGGTGATCCGCAGCTTATAGAGTCTCCCTCGTAGCGTATTCATTTTTGTTTTAAATTCCATTAGCCAATTTGTATCTCGGACAAGCTTTGTAATGATTGTATAAATTCTTAGAAATTGCTCATGCACTTGTGACACCGGGTTCTGGGATGTGTTTGGGATATATTTGCTAAAATGGAATATTTAAACCATCGTAATTACTTAACGAATTTTTGTTTAGTTATTACGTAATAAGTTAAAGGTAATGGTTTCAAAAAAAATGTTAAAACATGAATTTATATCAACTAATTAATGATTGGCTTGCCTGACGATGGTGTCCGACGCCATCACGACCTTAATAGATTTTTGGGTTGTAACACCACGTGTGAGCCTATATTCAATCTGTTGAATAAAGATGCAGCAATTAAAGGGACGAATGAGTGCCAAGAAGCTTTCAACAAAATAAAAGAGTATCTGTCGAATCCGCCAGTGTTGGTCCCACCCGAACCTGGAAGACCTCTGTTCTTGTATTTGACGGTGTTGGAAAATTCTTTTGGGTGTGTTCTCGAGAAACATGATGTGACCGGGAAGAAGGAACAAGCTATATACTACCTGAGCAAAAAATTCACAAGCTATGAAGCCAAGTACACCTTGTTAGAAAGAACTTGTTGCGCCTTGACTTGGGTTGCTCAGAAGCTCCGACATTACTTGTTGGCTTACACCACCTACCTCATCACCAGGATGGATCCTTTGAAGTACATATTCCAAAAGCCAATGCCCACTGAGATATTAGCAAAGTGGCAAATCCTGCTCATCGAGTTCGACATAGTCTATGTCACCCGCACGGCGATGAAAGCTCAAGCCTTGGCGGATCACCTGGCTGAAAATCCCGTCGATGACGAATATCAACCTTTAAGTACTTACTTCCCCGACGAGGAAGTAAGCTCAATCGAGGTAATCCAAGAAAACACCAACACTTGGAAAATGTTCTTTGACGGAGCTGTAAATGCAAAAGGTGTTGGGATCGGGGCAATTTTGATTTCGCCCACGGGACAACACTATCCAGCTGTTGTCCGTCTCCGTTTCTTCTGTACAAACAACACTGCTGAATATGAAGCCTGCATAATGGGCATGAACATGGCAATTGACATGGATATAGAGGAGTTATTGATCATGGGAAATTCCGACTTGATCATCAAGCAAGCTCAGCGGGAGTGGAAAACTCGAGATGTTAAGCTTCTTCCATATAGACAACATGTGGAGGATCTTGGCAAATGATTCAAAGCCGTCGAATTCAGGTATATTCCTCGATGCCACAACGAGTTAGCTGATGCACTAGCTACCTTAGCTGCAATGCTGCCATATCCGAGCAATGTCCATATTGACCTGCTAGAGATCCAAATCCAGGAAAGACATGGTTATTGTAACACAGTCGAAATAGATCCCGATGTCCAACTATGGTATCATGATATCAAAAGGTTCTTAAAAACAAAAGAAAACCCAAAGCAGGCCAACGGGGACCAAAGGAGAACCATCAGAAGGCTCGCCAGCAATTTCTTCGTAAGTGGGGAAGTGTTGTATAAAAGGACCCCTGATTTGAATCTATTAAGGTGTGTGAATGCCAAAGAAGCCGAAAAGATTAGGAATGAGGTACACTCAGGAGTATGCGGTCCCCATATGAACGATTATGTCCTCGCTAAGAAAATCCTGCGGGCGGGATATTACTGGATGACTATGGAGAAAGATTGTTTCAGCTTTGTCCGGAAGTGCCATCAGTGCCAAATACACGGCGACTTGATCCATGCGCCACCTTCAGAGTTACACCCCATGTCAGCACCATGGCCATTCATTGCCTGGGGAATGGATGTCATTGGGCCGATCGAGCAGAGAGCCTCGAGTGGGAACATATTTATCTTAGTTGCTATCGACTATTTCACAAAATGGGTCAAAGCAGTCACGTTCAAAGCCGTCACTAAGAAAGCAGTGGTGGATTTTGTGCATTCCAACATTATCTATCGCTTTGGCTCCGAAGACCATCATCACTGATAATGCTACAAATCATCGCTTTGATGAGGGAGGTATCTGAACAATTTCAAATCACACATCGTAACCCCACCCCTTACCGGCCCAAAGCCAATGGCGTCGTTGAAGCAGCAAATAAAAACATCAAGAAAATCCTCAGAAAAATGATTCAAAGTTCTAGACAATGGCATGAGAAATTGCCTTTTGCATTATTGGGATATCGCACGACCATGCGCACATCGGTTGGAGCTACACCTTATCTATTGGTTTACGGCACTGAAGCCATAATACATGCAGAAGTTGAAATTCCCTCCCTTCGGATCATTGTCGAAGCTGAAATTGAAGATGATGAGTGGGTCAAAACCCGGCTGGAACAGTTAACTCTGATTGATGAGAAAATAATGGCCGCAGTTTGTCACGGGAAATTATACCAACAAAGAATGGCCCGCACTTATTACAAGAAAGTGCGACCTAGGAATTTTGAATTAGGGCAACACGTCCTGAGACGTACTCCATACCATGAAGAGGCGAAAGGAAAATTCGCCCCAAATTGGAAAGGTCCATACATTATAAGAAAACTACTACCAAAAGGAGCATTGTACTTAGGGGACATCGAAGGAAACGACCCCGAAACAGCTGTCAATGCAGACGCAATCAAAAGGTACTATGTTTGACCTTTTCGTGATGTTGGTTCTCCTGATCGAAATGACGAAGGCTTCCATTCACGCTACCCCAAAGACTATCAACTTTTGTAAACCCTTTTGAGCCGGTTACTTTTCTTTGATTAACCTCTTTGGGAACCTGAAAGTGTTATTATTCTAAAAAAAAATTATCAAAACATAAACCAAAACAAAAATGTTTCCCTAAACTACATTCGACTTGATTCCAAAAGGATACATAGGCAGCCTCTCTCTGGGGTTCAGTCACACCAAAATAAAATTTCACATGTCCCCAAGAGTTTAAGCTGGGACGAATGTTACTTTTTCACCTAAAAAGGTCCAAAGTTGTAGCTCAATCCAAATTCTCTCTACCCAAAACTTTTCAAGTCCTTCCGATCAATCGGCCAAAGATTTCTAAAGTTGGAGGATGCAGATGTTTGAAGTTGGTACAAGAAATGAGAGAAATTAAAAATGAGAGAGACTTATCGGTGAAAACCCACACGGGCACTGTGAGGCGATGGTGAGCAGAGAAATTGAAAATGAGAGAGTCTTGTTAGTGAAAACTCACAAAGAGCACTACAAGGCGATGGTGAGAAGAGAAATAAGAGAGATTAGTTGGCGAAAACCCGCAAAGGGCGCCATTGATCGAAAAGGATAATGGATCACTGACATGGACACAGTCCAAGGCAAGGTTTCTCGATCTCGGAGTATAGTTGTGATGAATTTCTGAGAATTGGATAGTTTACATAGATCAGGCATCCAGTCCAAAAGGCATGTCATGTTCATTGAAGTCTGCATGCACTCCAGATAAGTCCTTCTTTCCTTTCCCCCGAAAGGGATACCTTTTGTTTAAATTCATTGTCCATTTTGTCATTTATTTCCTTTCAAATCCCTTTCGGTCTTTTTCCGAAACCAAGGCAAAGAAAGGATGGCAAAACTGATTTACAGGATCTCATTTGACACGGGCTAATGTGCAAAAGGCACCCAGCCTCGTCAGGGGCATCAAGTTGACCCCGACTGTTCTTAGCGGCCGATACCTCAAACTCAAAACCCTTGAAAGGAGAAAATCGAATTGAAGTGCCTATAAAGGCAGATGAAATTGAAAGGTTGAATCCCACGTGGCTAACCACCTCGGCAAAATATTGAAAAGCCGAAGTATTCCAAATGTTTTGAATTAAAAATTAAATGCCAATAAAGGCGAAATAAAGTTGGAACGCTTAAGTCCCACGTGACTAGCCGTTGCAGCAAATTTGAGGAGCCTGAAGTTTACCGACGCTCTGGAAACCCAAAAGGAAAACAAGTGAAAGGCCTGCAAAGGCAAAATAGAGTTAAATTTGGATCCCACGTGACCGATCACCATGACAAAATCTGGAAAAGCTAGGGTCCCCGAGTTTAGAAATAAAATCCAATCCCCAACAACCAAGCAAGCGGTTGAGATCTTCGTCAAAAGAGTCGAGATCAAACAGTTGAAATAATCAAGGCCGCAAAACCAACCACCGTTTCAAACTAACAAATTGTTCTTTGTTGAAATAAGAAACATGTGCAACTCAAAAGCAACCGTGCAAAAGCAGGTGCAACCAAAAGAAATCGCGCAAGGGCTAGAAGGAGCTCTTGCAACATTGACTCAGAAAAGGGAAGTTTCCTCCAAAAATCCTTTCCCGCGTGCATGAAAAAAAAAGAGAGAAAAAGAAAAGAAAAAGAAAAAAGAATAAATGAAGTTGAAAATGATTCAAACCTAAAGTAGCATAGGGTCCCCAATCCCTAGCCAAACCTTTTCCAACCAAGGACATTCCACTCCTTAGTTGATACCAACATAAGGTCCCACTCCCTAGCAGACACCAACATAACCTGGCGATCTTTTCTTTTCCAGACACCAGCATAACTTGGTGATCTTTTCCTAACACTGGCATAACCCAGTGGCAACAGCATAACCTGTTGACCTTTCTAAACACCAGCATACCCTGGTGATCTTTTTCTGACAACATCATAACCTGTTGATCATTTCCAAATACTGGCATAACCCAGTGATCTCTTTTCCAGGCAACAACATAACCTGTTGACCTTTCCAAACACCAGCATAACCTGATGATCTTTTTTTCGACAATAGCATAACCTGTTCATCATTTCCAGACACTGGCATAACCCAATGATCTCTTTTCTCGGCGACAACATAACCTGTTAACCTTCACCCTTCTTCCCCAAATTTGGGTTTAATTCCAACAATTTTACGGTTTAATTACTTAGAAAACGACATATAAACGAGTTATGAAGTTTAAAACCTTACCTCCAAGTGATTCCCTTCAATTTCCTCTTCAAACCCTCTCAAAAGAGCTCCCAACTTGTTCAATAATGGAGGAAAATGAACTATTCTCGCACAAATGGCCTTTAAAACATTCTGCCCAGCCATTTGATTTCCTCAGTGCGATCGCGACATTAGACATGTGATCGTGATGCACAGATCAGCCAACTAAATGCGATCGCAATCTAATACAAGCGATCGCATAGAACAACTTTCCATCCCACACACGCGCCTCAGAATCCTCTACGCCATCGCACCAACACCCACGCGATCGCACTGCCTTACCTGACCAACCTACGCGATCAAAATCCTAACCACGCGATCGCATAGAAAAAAATTCCTGCCCCACTCTTTTACTCTACGCGATCGCGGACGAGTCCACACGATCGCATTGAAGATTCACTGCTGCTAAAACACCAGAAAACAACAGTCTTCTTAAGGCCAAAAAGTGCCCGTTGAGCATCCGAAATACACCCGAGGCCCTCGGAACCTCAACCAATCCTACCAACACACCCCATAACATCATTCAAACTTAGTCGATCCTTCGAAACACCAAAAAAACATGAAAATACCTAAATTACATCAAATTGAAGCCTATGAACTTTGAAACTTCCAAATTTCACCAACTACGCCGAAACCAACCAAAACACCTCTGATTAACCTGAAATTTTGCACACAAACCCAAAATGACATTACGGACCTGTTCCAACTTCCGTAATCCTATTCCGACCCCGATAGAACTATTTTCCACTGCTGACCAGAAATCGCCAAAAACTAACTTTCGCCAATTCAAGCCTAATTCTACACCGGACATCAAAACTTCATTCCGAACACACTCCTAAGTCCCAAATCACCTAACGAAGCTATCCGAGCCATTAAATCCGCATTCTGAGGTCATTCACAAATAAGTCAACTCTAAGTTGACTTTCTCAATTATTAGGCTACTTTGAGAGACTAAATGCCTCAATTCTCACCATGACCACTCCAGACCCAAACCAACTGACCCAACACAACAAAAACAGCCTAGCAATATATGAAAAATGCAGAAATGGGGGAAATGGGGTAAGTCTCACGGAACGACCGGCCGGGTTGTTACACGGAGCTAGGGTGGTGGACGACAATTTTCGGTGGGGCGATGAGAGAAGAGGGAGAGACGGGTGGGGAGGGGGTATTAGACTTTAGGCTACGAGAGGGTTAGGGGGTATTGAAATAGTTTTATAGTAAGTGTATTAGGGGTTCCCAGCCATTTGATCTAACTTAATCAACGACTGGGATTGATTCTACTCAAAACGGGGTCGTTTTGGACAAAGGGGGCTGACCGGGTAAGGGGTTTAATTGGGCTGGGTGTTCTTGATGGATCATGAGGACTGATTTGGGCCTGGGCAGGCTAGCCCAGGTCCAATCTTAATACTTTAGCTTAATTAATTTATTAATTTTATGGAACTAATTCTAATTACCTTTTAAAAAATGTAATAACTAATTTTGACTTGTCTTTTTTTTTTTTCTAATTATAAACTAATTGATGAATTAAGTAAAACAATTAATTTGACACTCATACATTTTAAAGAATCAATTTTGTTACAATTTGTTAGGAAAAATGACTAAGTTAGCAATTAGCTATTAAAACTTCATTGCATCAAATAATCATCATTCGTTTGTTATTTAATTCAATTAATTATAAATATTTAATTTATAATTCCTTGATAATAATGATGCACCTAATTTATGCAATTTTAAAAAATTTTAAAAGACGGATTATGAATATGCAATGCAAAAACAATTCATAAATACGCTAAAATTCAATAAAATTTATAAAAGTAATTTATCTATTGAATTTTGTAGGAATATATTATGGGTAAAAAAATCACGTGCTCACAGCTGCCCCTCTGTGCTCGAAGACACGAAGAGTGTTCGGGCAAAGACAAAGTGAGCAATCTTGAACGACTTTACCCATTCGCATACTCCATGTGAAGCGTTTTTGAAAAGCTTGACTGAACCCTCCTTCAAAGGTTGCCTACATATCCTTGGCCGTAAAGGAATCAGGTCAGTGTAGTTCTGGAAGTTTTGGTAGCTGGTACTACCGGGTAACTGTGGTTTCACTGCTGTTACTATTTTTACTGCTGTTGAGCTCCTTATTACACCAAAGTAACAAAAATGAAAAAGACTAAACTAAACCAATCAACTATGAGTTACAAAAGTCCTATCTATTAGTCTGTTGAAGCCTGATCTTTGAGTCTCGGCTGCTTTTATACAGACTTGATCTGGACCTTAATGTTTGTTAGTTGTAGGCGCTGGTTCAATCTTCTTCAGCATTTTCAGATCATGAAGGGCCATGCACTGCTTGTGACTTCAATCTTGTCTTGAGCGGTCCACATCTCTTTCGCTTCTGTAATTTGTGGTCCAACTCTTTTATTTTCTTTTATTCTGAATTTAGACATCTTCTTTTGGTCGTCTCGAATCCATTGTAATTTGCGCAAAATCAAAACAAACGAACGAAATTTTCTGCCCCAGTTTTCACTAGGAAAATTTCGTGAGTTATTGTAGCGAAATCTATGCTACTTTATTATTGAAAGCAATGAAAAGCAAGGGGATGGTGTACTCGAAGTTATTGTAGACTATGGAGTGGATAACCTATTCCTAAAAGTAAAATCAACTAGGGATTTGAGACCCTATGTTGGAAAAGATCGACAGGTTATGCTGTCGTTAAGAAAAGATCACCGAGTTATGCCGGTGTCGGGGGGAGCAACAGGTTATGCTGTTATCAAGAAAAAGATCACCAGGTTATCTTGGTGTCTGGAAAGGTCAACAGGTTATGCTGTCGCCAGATAAAAGATCACTGGATTATGCCATTGTCAAGAAAATGATCAACATGTTATGTTGTTGTGAGGGAAAGAGATCACCAGGTTATGCTAGTGTCTGGAAAGGTCAACAGGTTATGTTGTTGCCTGAAAAAAAGATCAATGGGTTATGCTAGTGTCAAGAAGTGATCAACGGGTTATGTCTTTGTCTTGAAAAGACCACCAGGTTATGTCGTTGTAACGATCCGACTGGTCGTTTTGAGCTATAGCGCGTCGTTCAGCGGTTGAGGCCGTGAGCAGTTTCGTTTCAAGTATTATGACCCGAGGGCGTGGTTGGAATTGAATTTCAGGAAGTTTAGACTTTATTTTGAAAGAAAATTCTCATTTCAGAAGCCTTAAGTTGGAAGAATCAACTAAGATTGGAATTTTGAGTAAACGACCTCTGAATCAGGATTTGAAGGTTCCTACAGGTGAAGTATGATAAATTCTGACTTGGGCGTATGTCCGGACCGGGTCTTCGATAACCCGGGAGCATTTCAACGTATATTGTGGAAGTCAGCATTTTGAAGAATTTCATAAATTTGGGCTTGAAGTGCATTTTAGTGTTGTTGATGTCCGTTTGGGATTTCGAGTCTGTAAATAGCTTCGTATGGTGATTTTGGATTTGGGAGCGCGATCGAAAGAGAATTTGGATATCCGTAGGTCATTTTGAAGTCATTTGGCTAAATATAAAAATTTGAAGGTTTTTGAGAAATCAGACCGGAAGTGGAAGTTTTGATATCGAGGTCAGAATGAGATTCCAGAAGTTGGAGCAGGTCCATAATGTTGAATATGACTTGTGCGCAAAATTTGGGGTCAATCGGGCGTGATTTGATAGGTTTTGGCATCGGATGTAGAAGTTGAAAAATTCTAAGTTCATAAAGTTAGGTTTGGGTACGCTTCGAGGTTTCGATGCTGTTTGATGCGATTTGAGGCCTCGAGCAAGTCCGTGTTATGTTTTGGAACATGTAGGTATAATTGGACGAGGCCCCGGGGGCCTCGGGTGGATTCCGGGTGGTTAACGGATTAAAATTTGAAGTTGAAGAAAGCTGAAGGTTGTTGTCATCTGGTGTGATCCGCACCTGCGAGGATTTGGCCACAGGTGCGGCTTTGGCGTCGTACGTGCGAGAGTGGGAAGGCTTGGCTGGGATCATAGGTGCGATGGAATTTCCGCACCTGCGAAGCCGCAGGTGTGATTTTAGGATGGAGTTTAGGAATCCGCAGGTGCTGGAGATTAGTCGCACCTGCGGGAGCGCAGGTGCGGAGGTAGGACCGCAGGTGCGGAAATCGTCCTGGGCAGAATGTTTTAAAACAAGGATTTGAGCTCATTTGTCTTCACTTCTTCATGAGCTTAGGCGGTTTTGGGAGGCTTCAAAGAGAGGATTCCTTCATGCAATGTCAAGGCAAGTAACTCCTTCATGCCTCTAATTTAAATACAAGATTATATGCATGGATTAGGCACGGAAATTGGTAGGAATTTGAGAAATATTGAAGAAACATAGAAAATGAAAAATTGGACATTTAGCCACGAATTGAGCATGAATATTTGAGTAAATTCTATATTTGAGTTAGTAAGGCTATGGGTAGAATATATCTTCGAGAAATTTCGGATTTCGGGCACGTGGGCCCGAGGGCATTTTGGTCATTTCACTAAGCGGGGTTGGGAAATTATATAATTTGGAATGGTTGCAAATATTAGAGTATATTTTCATTGGGTTGTCGTTGTTTGGATAGTTTTGGAGCGTTGTGCGTCTGTTTGGAGTCATCGGAACGGCTTGGAGGCCGGTTATGGTATCTCGGAGCAAGGTAAGTCTCTTTTCTAACTTTGTGAGAGGGAATTGTCCCCCTAGGTGAATTAATTAAGTACATGTTATTATCTTCGGGGGCTACGTACGCACGAGGTGACGGGAGTCCGTGCGTAGCTACTATTATGCCATGTCCGGGTAGTCTAGGACCCACTAGCATGCATTATGTGTTACACCTGTGATCCTTCCTGTAATATTAAACTGCTAATATAATCGAAATCGTAATTGAATATCTAAAAAATACTAGAGTCCATTTTCCTAATCATCTAGAAAGAGAAATGATTCCTCTATGGATAATTGTGTACCTGGTAGGGTTGTATTAATGAATATCATTAGACTTGACAAATGAGTTTCAAAACAAAGATTTTAAAAACTATTTTTCATGTTCCTTTAAGAAGGATTTTTACCACTTTCCTGAGAAATACTGCTTTCTTGATAAAATACGGATTTATTATGTGGATATGTGTAACTTTGGGTGCCTGAGTCGCATGTATGATTCGAGAGCAGGATGACCCTATATTTGTGTGTATTCGTATGAGCACCTGAGTCGCAGGTATGATTCGCGAACAGGCTAGCCTTATTATTTCTAACCGCTTCGCATGATCGATTCGCGAGCGGGGCAGATAGATGCATCTATGGTTCGAGCTGTTCGACCCTTCGGCAGTGCACAATTTATTATTGTTGGTCCGCGCCATTCGACCCTCGGCATTGCTTGCGCATGATGTTTACTGCGTAGTTGCTATGATTTTTCCTGAATACTGGCCTGAAATATTAAATTGTCAATTGAAATGAAAGAGATTTAAAGTCATCAAAAAGATTTTGGAAGAAGTTTTTCCTTCCCGTCGATAAATTATTATTTGATTAAGTCACCCATGTTGATTAATTGTTATTAATATGATGAAGATATAAAGTGTTAAACGTGAGTCGAAAATATTTATTCCTGATTTTAATGAATTGCCTATGATAATCATGATTAGTGTCACACTTAAAATACTAAATTGACCTTTAGAAGTGTCTAATTTGACCTCTCATCGCTACCTCTCTGAGGTTAGACGGGAGACTTACTGAGTACATGTTGTTTTTGTATTCATGCTACACTTGCTGTGCATTTTATTGCACAAGTACTTTCATAGCAATGTGGAAGAATCAGAGACTTAGGCGAGCTGCATCATCTGGAGGCGATCCGCAGCTGACAGAGCCTCCCTCGTACTGTATTTATTTTCGTTTTAAATTTCCTTGTCCAATTGTATTTCGGACAGGCTTTGTAATGATTGTATAAATTCTTAGAAATTTTTCATATACTTGTGACACCGGGTTCTGGGATATGTGTTGGGGTATATTTGTTAAAGTGTAATATTTAAACTATTTTTTTACTTAACAGATTTTTATTTGGTTAATATGTAATAAAGTGCAAGGAAATTTTTTTTTTCATAAATATTTTAAATCGGAAATTATTTTGATTAATTAATGATTGGCTTGCCTGACAATGATGTCCTACGCCATCACGACCTTATGGTTTCTGGGTCGTGACAATATGGTATCAGGGCGCTAGGTTCCCGTAGGTCTCACTAGTCATGAGCAAGTCTAGTAGATTCTTGCGGATTGGTACAGAGACATCTGTACTTATCTCCCAGACGCTACAGGCCTGTTAGGAGTACTTTCCTTCTTGGTTCCTCAACGTGCGATTCGATTCCCTTGAGGCTTATGCCTAAGTTTATTCTTACTCAATCTTACGCGTCGCAAAGCGCTTGCTATGAATCAGGAATTTGAGGAATTGAAATGGTGCTACGGATGTAATTCGAGATGTTTCCATGTGTAGTTGGTGGAAGGGGGGCTGTTGTTATGGCCCTGCAGAAGAATAATATGTTGTTTCAGCTCAGTAGCTGTGTTTCTAGGAGCCTTAAGGCTATGCTCAGGTAGTGATGATGCTTGCGATTGGTTATCCTGTGATGTCGATATGATGATAGAATGCTTTCCCGTATGTTGGGGATGATGAATGGTTTGAAGGGGGGTCTTCTCAGAGTGTGATTTCGAGATTTCGGTATTCTAGTGCCGGCAGAGAAAAGGCATTTGGGTTATGAATGGTCCGGTTGGGGTTGATGACGTAGTAAGACTTGGTGTCTTCAAGTGAGATGGGATATGCACCTGTGACGTGTAGTCATTGTCATTGATCGAATGGAATGTGTTAAGTTTGGCGGTGCTATGGTTTCTTTGGTTGTGTGGGTCAGAGTATTGAGAAGAAGTATTGAAGAATGCGGTTGGCAGAGATCGTGAGGTGCGGTGGTTCAGTACCGGATAAGTGTTGATAATGAAGGAAGCTAGAGAAAGATGATCTTCGGAGATCTTGAAGTCGTGGTGATCTGCTGGTTTGAGAGCTACAGAGAATGGTCCTGAAGTGAGGTTAGGCGGTGGTTCCATCTCTAGGAGGCCAGGTGTAAGAAGCGGAAGTCGAGCAGTTGCAAAGTGGGGGAACGACAACATAGCTTGGAATTAGAAGATATTGTCGCGTATTTAATGGATGTCTATGAGGAGCGGACGGACTAGTAAGTTGGTAAATGAAGCAGCACGTAGGATGGGGTATTGAAGTCGCAGAGAGCGTGCATTTCAGCGGCGTCGGAAGGTGTCCGTGGGTGATTTCCACAGGTGGGTTATCTTCTATGAATACGTTAGTGATGGTGGGGTTGGCAGGTCTCGGTGAGGGGTTCTAGTGGCTATTCAGTAGGAGTTGAAATGTGTGAATGATGCTAAAGAATTTGAGTATTTAGGGAGTGCTAGCAAGAGGATCTGGAAGAATTGGACGTATTGGTTGAGATAGATCGCGTTATCAAAGGAGAAAGGATCTCAGCAGGGTCTAGAGTGGTGCAAGGAGTAGCTTCGGGCTAAGTGGAGGAGTCCCACCATCTGCAGTTGGGTTGTAGGGTTGTCTTCGCGTAGGGTCGCGGATTGTCGACGTGTTGGCAAGTTATTTCAGCTAAAGGAAAGGAGTAAAATGGTGATTGTGCGTGGGATTTGATGAATATGTGAAAAATTTGGTCATGTCGGGCCAGGGTTAGGCTTTGGAAGATTCAGAATTTTGCTTAAGGCATAGGGGAGTTGTCAGAATAGTGACTCGGTCGCGAGGTTCCTCGGAAGGGGTGTTCATGTGCTAGAAGAGCCTTGGAGTTGATTGCATTGGGGGCCAGCCAGAGTGGGTGACTCTCAATAGCAGTCCTAGTGAGTTCAAATGTCAAGAATGCAGCATTTAAGGGTTTCAGGCAGCAGTATGATCGAGAATCGAGTTTTTGCAAAGTAATTTCTAAGAAAAAAGAGGATGGTTGGAATGTTCTATGATATCTTTCAGCATGTAGGATAGTATTGGAGGAGTGAGAGAAATAAACTCCAGATTGAAGAAAGATTATCAGAAGGATATGAGACGGGTTTCGGGATTTAGGCAGCATAGTCTCGTGAATCAAGGCCAATCGGGATGAGTGAGGGTTGAGTTTGCTATGGGTTGAAGGAAGTTGCTATTATTCCTGAGGCAAATTGAAGATGTTGCAAAGTAATTTCTAAGAAAAAAGAGGATGGTTGGAATGTTCTATGATATCTTTCAGCATGTAGGATAGTATTGGAGGAGTGAGAGAAATAAACTCCAGATTGAAGAAAGATTATCAGAAGGATATGAGACGGGTTTCGGGATTTAGGCAGCATAGTCTCGTGAATCAAGGCCAATCGGGATGAGTGAGGGTTGAGTTTGCTATGGGTTGAAGGAAGTTGCTATTATTCCTGAGGCAAATTGAAGATGATTAGAAACAAATAGATTGATTAGCCATGGTTGAAATGGCACATTTTTGGCAGTGATCGGTTCTTTGATGTGATTAAGCTTCGCAGGTGGTTTGTGCCGGTGTGTGCAAGGCTTGTCGCCCGCCGTAACGGATTTCATGTGGGAGCACTTGAGTGCTATGGCCTGTCAGGTGTAGGCGGATCCCGGAAGGGTTATGGTGGTATAAACTACTACTTAAGGATTTGCATGTTGGGTGATTTTGGGAATTCACTTGTGTGTTGAGATGGTACTCTTGAATTAAGTTAAGTAAAAGGTTTCTATGTGATGAAGTGTTCACCCTATTGGTGGTTCAGAAGTTATGGTGGAATTCTTGCGTTAACTCATATTGGCATGTTAGGTGCGGTAAGCAGTATGTAACTGGGAGTAAGAATCGAGATTGTGATTCGGTGTTAATAAGGATGTCATGAGCTCGGAAGAGCGAGAAAAAGTGATTCGAAAGTTCAGAGTAAGCTGGTGTCACCTGAGATGGATATTCGGTGGAAGAGTCTTTCTACCCTGGTTATGGGTTCTTGATTTTTCTTACGGCGTAGTATGGCCAGTGGTGGATGTGCAGACTTGTTGCCTTGTGTTGAAGGTCGTGGAAGCATGATCGCGAAAAGATTGTATAAAGTGTGACATGTAGTCACTTGATGGATTGAAGATTTGGACTGAGTATAAAGAAGTGCAATATTGTTATTAGAGAATTTATGCCTGGAGGACGTTCGGTTCAGTTGATTATGGATTATGGGGTGTTTGTCCCGGTGATGATGGTTGTTCTTGCATGTTATGAGAGAAAGTGGGTTAATATGGACCCAGGTAAAAGCTATTAGCTTAGTTGGTGCGAGCAAGGTAGAATCGATGTTGTGGATGGATTTAAATATGATTATGGGTTCCGTATGAGCCAGGCATGTTAATTTCAGTAGAGCGTTTTTCATGGAAAGGTATTAGAACATAGATGTTGTTCCTTCTTCGTCAAATTCATGTGTTATTATGATTGTGTTGTGTGAGTTGTGAAACGGCTTGATAATTTCCTATGTGTTGAGGTCCCGCGTAGTGGGGATGTTATGTGAGCAGGATAGCTCTTGAGATCCAGAGTGTATATACATATCACACCTCAGTTGTGCTTGAGTTATGTAGCCTACGGCTTTATCAGTCTCCCCAGGATAGTATTATGCACTTAGTATGCTTGTGATCAATATTCAGTAATTTATAGTAGTGAGCAAATCAGCTTCGTATATATATCTTCTTATGTAAATTTTATGTGTGGATCAGGTGGCACGTCGCCATGGGTATGTTATTTGGATCGGGTTGCACGCTGAAACAGTGTGATGATGAGAAGGGTTAATATGTATTATTTTCTTATATTTTATTTCCTATTTTCTAAGAAAAGTTCATATTAGTTGCGTGAGTTGAACAGTCCCTTCCTGAGTCGTTTCTTATTTATCATGTTCGAGTTATGGCTTATTGGCGCGATGTGGTATCATGTGCGACTGTTGGTCATGTTGGGGTGATTTGTTGTCTGAGCAGTTCATACTGGGTGAGATGAGACTATCGGATCATGCATCAGTGCGATAAGGTTATGTGAAGTGTATATCAAAGAACAAATACCGTTATTCAGGTTCATGATGAGGTAATGATTCTAATCAAGATGAGGTATTCAAGGATTTGTTAACTCTGCAGTTGGGTATGAATTTCTGCACATTTCCTCCGTTGTGGTGGTATCGTCAGCATTATGGCAGGATGTCTGTATATTTGTTGTGAGGTGCATCAGGAGCACCACATCTGTGCAATTTTGGTTGTTAAGGTTCGGAGGTGTCATTATGGTCAGATGATGTGTTATGTTGGTGCATGGTGCTAATTTAGCAAAGGTATGTAGTCGTGTTCTGGTATGTTGTGTGGTAGTCGATATAGTGTTTATATATTGGAACTAGGCCTAGCAGAGAAATTTCAGGTGTTTAAATGACTTCTAAGCTTATTCTATGGATAAAACAAGAAATCTCCAGATTTGATCAAGCTGATGTACTCAACTGGGTTGTGGTAGCACGGGCAGGTGCTCGGGGTGTTAAATAGTGATTTCAGGTAACTCCAGAGCAGTTCTTATCACATTCGAGGACGAACGTCGGTTTAAGTGGGGGAGAATGTAACGACCCGACCGGTCGTTTTGAGCTCTAGCGCGTCGTTTAGCGGTTTGAGGCCGTGAGCAGCTTCGTTTCAGGTATTATGACCCGAGGGCGTGGTCGGAATTGCATTTCAGGAAGTTTAGAATTTATTTGGAAAGAAAATTCTCATTTCAGAAGCCTTAAGTTGGAAGAATCAACTAAGATTGGAATTTTGAGTAAACGACCTCCGAATCAGGATTTGAAGGTTCCTGCAGGTTCGTATGATGATTTCAGACTTGGGCGTATATCTTGACCGGGTCTTGGATAACCCGGGAGTATTTCGGCGTATATTGTGGAAGTCAGCATTTTGAAAAATTTCATAAATTTGGGCTTGAAGTGCATTTTAGTGTTGTTGATGTCCGTTTGGGATTCTAAGTTTGGGAATAGCTTCATATGGTGATTCTGGAGTTGGGAGTGCGATCAGAAGTGGATGTCCGTAGGTCATTTTGAAGTCATTTGGCTAAACATAGAAATTTGAAGGTTTTTGAGAAATCCGACCGGAAGTGGAAGTTTTGATATCGAGGTCGGAATGTGATTCCGGAAGTTGGAGCAGGTCCGTAATGTTGAATATGACTTGTGCCTAAAATTGTGGGTCAATTGAGCGTGATTTGATAGGTTTTGGCATCGGATGTAGAAGTTGGAAAATTCCAAGTTCATAAAGTTGGGATTTGGGTACGATTCGAGGTTTCGATGATGTTTGATGTGATTTGAGGCCTCGAGAAAGTCCGCGTTATGTTTTGGAATAGGTTGGTATAATTGGACGGGGTCCCGGGGGCCTCGGGTGGATTCCGGGTGGTTAACGGATCAATATTTGAAGTTTAAGAAAGCTGAAGGTTGTTGTCATCTAGTGTGATCCACACCTGCGAGGATTTGGCCGCAGGTACGGATTTGGCGCCGCATGTGCGAGAGTGGTCAGGCTTGGCGGAGATTGCAGGTGCAATGGAATTTCCTCACCTGTGAAGCCGCAGGTGCGGACAATGGAGCACATGTGCGATTTTGGGCTGGAGTTGAGGAAGCCGCTGGTGCGGGAGATTGGTCGCACCTGCGGGAGCGCATGTGCGGAGGTAGGACCGCAGGTGCAGAAATCGTCGTGGACAGAATGTTTTAAAACAAGGATTTGGGTTCATTTGTCTTCACTTCTTCATGGGCTTAGGTGATTTTGGGAGGCTTAAAAGATAGGATTCCTTCATGCAATGTCAATGTAAGTAACTCCTTCATGCCTCTAAGTTAAATACAAGATTATATGCATGGATTAGGCATGGAAATTGGTAGGAATTTGGGAAATATTGAAGAAACCTAGAAAATGGAAAATTGGATTTTTAGCCACGAATTTAGAATGAATATTTGAGTAAATTGTATATTTGAGTTAGTAAGGCTATGGGTAGAATGTATCTTCGAGAAATTTCGGATCTCGGGCACGTGGGCCCGAGGGCATTTTGATCATTTCACTAAGCGGGGTTGGGAAATTATATAATTTGGAATGGTTGCAAATATTAGAGTATATTTTCATTGGGTTGTCGTTGTTTGGATAGTTTTGGAGCGTTGTGCGTCGTTTGGAGTCATCGGAAGGGCTTGGAGGCTGGTTATGGTATCTCGGAGTGAGGTAAGTATCCTTTCTAACTTTGTGAGGGGGAATTATCCCCCTAGCTGAATTAATTAAGTACATGCTATTATCTTCGGGGGCTACGTACGCACGAGGTGACGGGAGTCCGTGTGTTAGCTACTATTATGCCATGTCTGGGTAGTCTAGGACCCACTAGCATGCCTTATGTGTTATACTTGTGATCCTGCCTATAATATTAAACTGCTAATATAATCGAAATTGTAATTGAATATCTAAAGAAGACTAGAGTCCATTTTCCTAATCATCTAGAAAGAGAATTGATTCCTCTGTGGATAATTGTGTACCTGGTAGGTTTGTATTATGGAATATCATTAGACTTGACAAATGAGTTTCAAAACAAATATCTGAAAAACTATTTTTCATGTTCCTTTAAGAAGGATTTTTACCACTTTCCTGAGAAAAACTGCTTTCTTGATAAAATACGGATTTATTATGTGGATATGTGTAACTTTGGGTGCGTGAGTCGCATGTATGATTCGCGAGTAGGATGACCCTATATTTGTATGTATTCATATGATCACCTGAGTCGCAGGTATGATTCGCGAACAGGCTAGCCTTATTATTTTTAACCGCGTCGCATGATCGATTCGCGAGCGGGGCAGATAGATGCATCTATGGTTCGAGCCGTTCGACCCTTCGGCAGTGCACAATTTATTATTGTTGGTCCGCGCCATTCGACCCTCGGCATTTCTTGCGCATGATGTTTACTGCGTAGTTGCTATGATTTTGCCTGATTATTGGCCTGAAATATTAAGTTGTCAATTGAAATGACAGAGATTTAAAGTCATTAAAAAGATTTTGGAAGAAGTTGTTCCTTCCCGTCGATAAGTTGTTATTTGATTAAATCACCCATGTTGATTAATTGTTATTAATATGACGAAGATATAAAGTGTAAAACGTGAACGGAGTCGAAAATGTTTATTCTTAATTTTAATGAATTGCCTATGATAATCATGCTTAGTGTCACACTTAAAATACTAAATTGACCTTTAGAAGTGTCTAATTTGACCTCTCGTCACTACCTCTCTGAGGTTGGGCGGGCGACTTACTGAGTACATGTTATTTTTGTACTCATGCTACACTTGTTGTGCATTTTATTGCACATGTACTTTCACAGCAATGTGGAGGATTCGGAGACTTAGGCGAGCTGTGCATCATTCGGAGGTGATCCGCAGCTGACAGAGTCTCCCTTTTACTGTATTTATTTTCGTTTAAATTTCCTTGTCCAGTTGTATTTCGGACAGACTTTGTAATGATTGTATAAATTCTTTGAAATTGCTCATGTACTTGTGACACCGGGTTCTGGGATGTGTTGGGGTATATTTGTTAAAGTGTAATATTTAAACTATTGTTTCACTTAACAGATTTTTATTTGGTTAATATGTAATAAAGTGCAAGGAAATATTTTTTCTTCATAAATTTTTTAAATCGGAAATTATTTCGATTAATTAATGATTGGCTTGCCTGACAATGATGTCCGGCGCCATCACGACCTTATGGATTTTGGGTTGTGACAACCGGTGTCTGGGAAGGTCAACAGGTTATGCTGTTGCTTGGGGAAAAAAGATCACTGGGTTATGACAATGTCAGGAAGTGATCAACGGATTATACCGTTGTCAAAAAAAGATCACCAGGTTATGCTGGTGTTTGAATTTTCTTTTGAGGATTTGAGTGCGCAATTGTGGTCCGATTTTAGTGTTCTTGGTATGTATAGTATCGTGGGAGGTCGAGGATTCTAGTGATGTAAATTTTATTGAATTCCGAGACGTGGGACCGGGGCTCGGGTTTGGCCAAATTTCGAGATTCTTGTATAATTTGATAGTTTTCAATTGGGTTGTGTTCCTTTAGTATATATTGATGATGTTAAAGTGGTTTTGGCTAGATTCGGAGCAATCGGGAGCCAATTTGAGGGGCAAGAGCATAGCGGACTATTGTTGTGGCCCGGTAGAGGTAAGTAATGGTTATAAATCTTGTCCTGAGGGTATGAAACCCCGGACTGCATATTTCTCACTGATTTTAGAATGGCACACATGTCGGATGCCGAGTATGTGGCGCGCACTGATTTGTTTTGGATTGGACTAGATCCACTTTGCGGCAACTAATGAGTTGCATATTTTACTCAAAACCTTATGTTAAATTATGTTCTAAATATTGTTTAAATATTTGGGCTATAAGCCGTGTTTGGGGCCTCGTGCCGATCTGTTTAGACCCCTTGGGGGCTTTTTACTGCTGTTTTCCCCACTATTTAGTGATGATTTCACTCAACAACATTGTGCTTACTGTTTTTGAAACTCAGCCTGATTTACACTACTTTGAGATTTTAAAAATGGTGTTTTGGGTCGAGTACCCTATTTTTACTGATTCGCCCGAGGGGCTTTTGAGAGGTTCTGCTGAGTGAGGCCGAGGGCCTGATTGTGAGGATATGATACACCACAAGGTGGCTTGATATTAGAGCTTAGGATGAAGGAGCCCCTCCAGAGTCTGCACACACCCCTAGTGAGCGCACCGAGTGCCGAGTGACGAGTGATTGGGAGGCATGAGTGACTGTGAGGTGCTGAGTGACTGATTACGAGTGATGGTGAGGTATGCCCGAGGGGATGATTATGAGTGACTGTGAGGTGCTAAGTGACTGATTACGAGTGATGGTGAGGCATGCCCGAGGGGCTGATTATGAGTGACTGTGAGGTGCTGAGCGGCTGATTATGAGTGACTGTGAGGCATGCCCGAGGGGCTGATTATGATACATGTTTTTGCCCGAGGGGCTACTTATGATTTTACTATTTTCACTCTGAACTTATGAAACGTGTTTTTCCCAAGGGGCCTCTATGTGATTCATTTCATTTTCATACTAAATCTTTCGGTTTGGAGTTGTTGAAAATAAACATTTTTCAAAGGACTTTCTTGAGGTTGGATTTAAGGCATGACTATTTCATATATCTATGTTTATACTGTTGCAAAGTAACGTTGTGCATAGTGTGAATTGATGGCATTGATTTTTATGTGTTTCCTTGCCGCTTAAGCTTGATTTATTTTTCATTACTACTGAGTTGGCGTACTCACATTAGTCCCTGCACCCCTGTGTGCAGATTCAGGTGCAGATACCGAGCATTAGCTATCTTTTTCGTGCGGAGCCAGAGTGCGGGATATAGAGGTAGTTGTTCAGCGTCCGCATCATCTCAGTTTTCCCTTCTTGTTGTAGCTAGATATTCATTCGGAGGTTTTGTATTATAATAGTATACCTTTGGCTTATTTTTCTTAGATGCTCATGACATGTTGGCTCCGGGTTTTGGGGTTGGTGGCACTGTTTATTGGCCTAATGTATTTAGTAAACTCTGTATATTTTATGAAATGCTTGAAATTGGATTGAGATTTTGAAAGAAATTGTAAACATGTGGTTATTGGCTAACATAGTTTCACGATAGGCGTCATCACGACCGGTTTAGGTTTTGGGGTCGTGACACTCCGCTGGTTGGAAATCGCCACCGGCGGCGGAGCTCCACCAATTAACCCCAAAATTTTACCAGGAAGTCCTCATGTCCCCATCCACCATACCCCACCGTTATTTTCCCCAAAAGTTTACCCTAGAAAGAGTAATTTCAAATCTGAAAATTCTGAAAAACCTAATTTCTTCTACCAATTGATTCAAGCACCTCCAATGGCTCAAACCTTCATGAGTCGATAGATCTTGACAAGAGCTATCGATTCATACGGGTTTGGACCATTTCCAAGCCCGCCGGAATCCGGCCAAAATTCTAGTAAGCCACCGGAAACTTTTCAAATCCTCAGACTGGTATCCCCTCTTCCCTTTCTATCTATTCTTTGTTCTTTTTATTTAAACCATGTGCGTATCACTGCTTGAGTCCGAATTTTTATTATTTTTCTTCGCATAAATCACTGTTAGTCTAGACTTTTTTTCTAGTTTTGTTGTCATTGCTTTCTTCTGCTTATTCCTATTAGTTTGGCTTGTCAACTAGGATCTTTGATAATCTTGCCTCCTTAATATATGTTAATTAATTAGTATAGGTTAATCAGTTGTTCAATGGATTCGTTTGGTTTTCAGATTGTCCTTCCTTTTTTTTACTGTTTTTCTTTTGCCCTAAATATGACTGTGCACTTGTGATTAATCGCTTCCTTATCTGCTTGATTGTGTTAGTCATTAGGGTAGTCGATTAATCGATTAGGTAATTATTAATTAAATAATAAAGAGACAATTATACCCGACCAATTAAGTGTACATTCGAAATAACTAATAAGTATAATTAGAAACTAAGAAATTAACTGACTTAAGCTAATTATCTAACCTAATTAGGCGTCTAATTTCATTAAAGGATTAGTTCTTCGTATGATTAACTAAGTTAGAATTAGCCAACACCTGCGATTAACCTAATTCCTAAAAATGATTCACCTAAGATCAAACGGGTTTAAAAATCAGTTTATTTAAAGTTGAAATTAACTAGAATTGATAGATAAGCCTAAATTACCCAAATTAAGCTAGTCTAAGTCCAATATTAACCTAAGCATAATGCTGAATCAATTAACCCAAGTTAATAGATAACCTCGATTAACCTTAACCTTAGTTACCAAAAAGGGTAATTCTAGGGACATTAAGGGGTAGTATAGGATTTTTAATTGAGGAATCTTGGGTGTAAAAGCCCAAGAACCTTCTAGATTAAGGAAATATCAGAAAATCAGATATTTTAGGGTTAAAATGGTAATTTCAAGGGCTGAAATTTTCTAGAATGGTGCAGCTGTCCCAAAAGGATAGGGTTGACAGTTGTACCTGTACAATTTTTCAGCCTAATGGATAAGGAATGTTCTGAGAATATCCTATCCTAAAACCCCTATATATACACACACAATTCCAGACCTGACACATTTTTTACCACTAGAAAAAGGACCTTTTTTGGCTACTGAAAAATCTAAACACACAGAGAAAATACAGCAGTTGCTCATAATAAATATTTTCCAAAACATCAGTAGAGGAATAGAAAGAAAAATCTGGTTATTTCCTTGAACAAAAAATCGATCAGTATATCATTCTAGTTCTCAGTTTCTGGTTATTCTTGGGTATTCTGATTTTTGGGACTTCAAGGGCTCATACTTGGTTTTTTTGGGTTAATTTCCTGTTTGGGTTGGCTTGGTTCTGGTTTGCTGCTTGTTGCTGCTTGTTGCTGCTGGATCTTCTCTAATTTCTTGTTGTTTTTGTTTTCATCTCTGCCTGACCTTTATTTGTTCAGGTCTTTGTTGTTTTCTCTTTGAAAGGTATGTAACAATTTATGCTTCAAATGAAACTCCTAAATTCCAAAATTTGTATTTTGTTGGTACCTGATTAGTACTATTTAATTTATGTCATTTTCTTATTATGAATGTATGGATTTCGTGTTTATTGTTGTCATTACAACATAAGTTGCATGTTTGCTTTATGTTGCTTTGATTTTTCTATTAAAAGATGTTGCATTGCACTATGGTAGATGAATCTGACCCTCTAATGGTCAGATCCACCCCATATTAGTGCACACACATTTATTGCTTAAATTACCTATTAGGGGGGAAACGAACTCTGTTGTTAAAAAGGGTGTTAAGGTAGGAAATCTAAATCTGAAAATTATCAGATTTACTCCTTAAGACCTAGAGTATTTTAGATATTAAAAATCCTTGTTGAAATGCAGGCTGAAATTGTGAAAGGCTGCTAGCTTACACAGGAGCAGCAGTAGATTTTTTTACTATTTTTATCCCTTAGGAAATTGTATAGTACACATGGAAATGTAATAGAACAAACCTTACATGTTTTCTTTCTTGTTAATTGTAAATATGGACTAGACATTCTAAATTAATATTTCAGCTTTATTTTACTAATTATGAAATTTCCCTTAGAATTGGGCCAGCTTGGTAAAACAGCCCATTAAGGCTCTAATCAAGCTTAACTCCCTAGGCTATTGGGCCATAAGGGGTTAGACAAGCCCAAAGCTCAGAGTTATTTGCTCTAAGAAGTAGTATAATGATAGTAGGCGTTTAATCAAAAGTATGAATTTATATTCGAACTAGTCTGTACGAAAATTTCTTTGTAAATATTTACTGGAATTTTGGAATCAGTCACTTCAGATTCAGTAACTTTCAATATAAATAGGAACTGGTGATTCAAAACATTTTCAATTCATCTCACATCCTTTAAATTTTCTGAAATAGATGTATGAACACTCTTTAATAAGGTTAAATACACATGGATCATGATTTTAAAAGGCATGTATTTAGGCTATCTGAAATTAAAGAGAACGGTTAAGTTAGAACTGGTAAAACTGATGGTGCTGCGTTTTTCTTTACAAATTGAAAAGTTCCCATGAAATGAAATAGTTCAAGCTTACAAATTTGAAACGAAATCAGGGACTAAGAAGGAGTTTTTATATTTGTATCTGTCTCTTATAAGTGTGTGTTTATATATATATATATATATATATATATATATATATATATATATATATATATATATATATATATATATATATATATATATGAATATATGAATGATGTGCATCATTTTAGCATACTTCTACCTTTTGTCAAACTGAAAATATAGATTGTTTAAAGTCTTGGTAAAGCTCTAGTGTTGACATATCATTAGCCATAATTAGGATTGGCCAAAGGGTTGAATGATAAATTGGGCTAAAATATGGCCATAGCCCAAGCATCTTGTCCTTTAGCTAAGTGAATTTAAGCTTAAACAATCTTCGACATATCCTTTAGGTTGAAAAATACATCTTTAGATTAAAATTTAATAAATAGTCAAGTATTACTTCAAACAACCATAACCTAAACTCGGGCGTTGCAACTCGTGCCCCCGACTCTCACTTCGAATATTAATAAAATCATACGTAGCAATCACGGGTGCATTTCATGTAACGTGGTTGCGATGTGTTCAAAAATAATAAGTGCACGCCATCGTGACTTGTCCTAAGATAAGTCCATAAATATCCGAATTAGCTTATATACATATCCCGTAAATTAAAATACCTCTTCTAGATAAAAATCCCAAAACTTAGAGAATAATTATCGCCTCAAATAGGCCTTTTAACCGTCATGACCATATTCATGACTATGTAATCTACACTCGGGTGTGGCAACTCATGTCCCCGACTCTAACACAAAACAATAATAAAAATCACATGTTATAATTGTGGGTGCATTTCATGTGGCGCAGTTACAATATGTCCAAAAACAAACAAGTGCACGTCATCATGACTTGTTTCAAGATAAATCCATAAATGCTAAAAGCGGTCAAAAGTTAAAAAGGCTAAATGCATGATAGGCTAAAACACGTAAACAATCAGATGATTTAGGCAAAAATATTAATAGTTAAGCGACCGTGCTAGAACCACGGAACTCGGGAATTCCTAACACCTTCTCCCGGGTTAACAGAATTCCTTACTCAGATTTCTGGTCGCAGACAACTTAAAACAGAGTCTAAATTTCCTCGGTTTGGGATTTTTTTAAAATAAAACGGTGTCTCGGAACATCGTCAACAATCCGGCTAGCGACACTGAAAAATAAAAATAAATCCTAAGTCCGAATAATGTGACTTAAAGTGGAAAAACTCCCTTATTACCCTTTATTAATCGAGGTAGTGAAAAATGAGGTATGACAACGAAGCGTTTTGATGAGCAAAGAGGCTTCTTTGATTACTTGATATGTGTGTACATACCCGGAGGCTCGATTATTCTACATGGACATGGTTCATTTGACCGTTTGGTCCACTACGACATTGAGCTATTGGGGACTTCTTCATCATAACTTGCTTTTTTTGAAAGAGTAACCTCCGAGGGTGATGCCCCCCAGTATTCGAGGTTGATTGAAAATAAGCCTTGAATACTTGTTGAGTTTTCTTTAGGTAGCATATAGGTGTTGCCTCGTTAAAAACCTTGTCGGTAAACCCGTTTGGGATAAAACCTGATCTAAGGAAAAAAGAGTGCAACGCATGCTTTAAAACCCAAGGTCTTCGAGATGGAAGGTGCTTCGATTCCTCTTGATCGAACAACTGCAACAAGTTAATATAAAATAAGACAAAAAGGGATAAGGTTATACCTTAGAGATGATAGCGCTTGGGCATTAATATGCTCCAGTTGGTTGGCAGCCGTTTGCCTTCGACGACGTTAGATTTTTGAAGGGACTTTTGCCTATTGCTTTCGAGGACGTGGTACGGCCTTTTATTCGTTCATTCGGGTTTCGAGCGTTGAAAGTGGTTTTCCTCAGGAATAAGTCCCCGAATCCGAAGTAACGGAGGCTTGAGCCCTCAGTGACCTTGATTTTATTGAGATTATTCTCGATTCTTCTACCCGACACCATGAAACTTGAGAACTTATCCGAATCGACACCAGGGGTCGTGCTTCATGTTATACCCTTTGGGGATGTCGAACACTACCAGCAAAGGAGTCAAATGGTCCTCTGCGCGCAAGGACTTAAATAGCATGCCATCAACGTAAAATTCCGTAGTTTTACTTATTTGGTGTTCAAATATCTCGTTATCTAGGTATTTTTATGTAGCTTCCATGTTCTTTAGCCCGAAGGGCATTACATTTTAAGAATATGAACCATACTTCGTGATGGACGAAGTCTTTTTCTGGTCCTCCGGGTTCATTCGAATTTGATTGTACCCGGGGTGAGCATCGAGAAAGATAATGATCTCAATGGCAGGCCATGGCATCAATCAAGCGATCGATGTTGGGCAATGGAATGGGTCTTTTGAGAAAATTTTGTTACCTCGTTTTCGAATGCATGCTTTACCCCTCCCTTCAGGCTGACACTTGTTGAAGCTCTTCAACTGTTGACTTCGTTACCCTTGAACAACTGCCCACCAATCACCCGTTCCTCGGATTCAACATATGGTGTAGACTACGGTTGCTATTTGGCTACCTGCTTGTCTTTGGACTTCTCTAAGGTGGAAGGGGTCGGCGTTGGTGCCACGTCATGTACAACAAACATCTCATTTTCTGCACGCTGCTCTCCATACACCATTTTTATATCGTCCTTTGTTGGGAACTTCATCATTTGATGAAGAGTTGATGTCACCGCTTTCATACTATGAATCCACGGCCTCCCGAGCGGGGCATTGTATCTCATATCACCTTTGATGACATGGAAATTGGTATCTTGAATGGTACTGGCCACGTTGACTGGGAGGATGATTTCCCTCTTCATTGTCTTACTTGCCATATTGGATCCGTTCAGGACTCGAGAGGTGGGCACGATTTGGTCGAGCAGCCCGAGCTGCTCCACAACCCTCGAACTGATTATGTTGGCCAAGCTACCTAGATCGACGAGCACACATTTAATTTGAAACTTATTTAAAAGGAAAAAAATTACTAGTGCGTCGTTATGAGGCTGGGATAAGGCCTTGATGTCTTCCTCGCTGAATACGAGGGTATCCTTGGGTATATAATCCCGAGTTTGCCTTTCCCTCGTGATGGATACTTTTGTTCGCTTGAGCATGGGAACTTGCAGGACGTCAACCCCTCCGATGATCATGTG
Source organism: Nicotiana knightiana (assembly GCA_005239525.1). Taxonomy (NCBI): domain Eukaryota; kingdom Viridiplantae; phylum Streptophyta; class Magnoliopsida; order Solanales; family Solanaceae; genus Nicotiana; species Nicotiana knightiana. Next base: position 102,833 of record ML439802.1, read on the forward strand.
AATGATATGTTGTGGCTCCTCTAGTTCATTTTCTGTTGTCATCTCTTTCTCGAAAGTGATTTTTGGTTCGGTCGCTGAGGAACTCTCGAAGGTGCCCTTCGTTGAACAATCAGGCTACCTCTTCTCGAAGCTGTCTGTAGTCCTTGGCCTTATGCCCATGAGTGCCATGGTATTTTCACATTAAGTTGGGGTTCCTTTGGGAAGGATTTGATTATATGGTCTTAGGCCACCTGGTGTCCTCGATCTTGCCTATGGCCGACACGATGCCTAAAGCATCGACTTTGAAGTTGTACTCGGTCAATCGAGGTGTGTCATCCACTGGCCTCGAATGCCTATCGAACCCTGCTTTGTTCGTGAGTCCCCAGGAGCTTTGTCCTTTGTCCATTCTTCAATCATTTCGAGGTATATTACGCCTTGAAGCGTTTCTTCGACCTTCGACATACGGTTGATACCTTTCCTTGTTCGGCCTCAGCTCCCTTCCCACATTTCTTGGTTCTTTTGCTAAAAGCCTGCTTGGATATACTAAACCCGAGGGGTGTCCCAACTGGTCGTCCTCGACCCTAATTTTGGATTGGTACATGTTGTGGACGTCAGCCCAAGTCACAGCGCGATACTCGATCAAGTTTTGCTTCAGCTGTTTTGAAGCTATCGAGCTTCGGTCGTTCAAGCCCTGAGTTAAGGCATGTACTGCCTAGTCATCGGAGACTGGTGGTAAATCCATTCGCTCCATCTATAAGCGAGATACGAACTCGCTTAACATCTCGTTCTCCCTTTGTTTAATTTTGAAGACGTCAGACTTTCTTGTACCAATATTGATGGCACCAGCATGTGCCTTTACAAAAGCGTCCGCCAACATGGCAAATGAACCTATCGAGTTTGGGGGTAGGTTATGATACCACATCATGGACCCTTTCGAAAATGTTTCTCCAACTTTTTTCAATAAGACGGACTCAATCTCGTCATCCTTTAAGTCGTTCCCTTTTATACCACAAGTATAAGTGGTAATATGCTCATTAGGATGTGTGATCCTGTTGTACTTTGAGATATCGGGCATCCTGAACTTCTTCGGAATGGGCTTCGCATCCTCGCTCGACGAAAATGGTTTCTGCATGAACTTCTTCGAATCATCCCCCTTCAGAACCGGAAGTGCGTCTAGGATCTGGTCGACCCTCGAGTTATAGCTTTCTATTTTTTTGTCGTTGGCCTCTATCTTCTCTTCTCCCGATTCAATTCTTTTGGCGAGGTCCTCGAGCATCTTCATAATAGCGGGGTCTGTTGCTGACCTATTGTTGTTTGATCTTTCTGGTACATGCTCGACTCGAGGAGCTGTTTCTGGCCCCGCTGTTCTCGGGGTTTTTTGTTGACTCTGTAGCTGAGCAATGGCAACCTGTTGTTCTTGCAACATCTCGAAAATGATTTGTAGGCTGACTTCATTTCTAGCATGTGTCGTTTTTGCGTCAGGTTGGACTCCTCCTTGAACACATCCCTCGACATCCGCACCCAAATCCGTTCTTATAGAAATATGCAAACCAACATCAACTGGGTTGGAAATAGGTGCTACTCCGGGGTTGAGCGGTGGCACACCGGCTACTGAAGCTGCTGCATTATTTTCCCCGTGAAAACCGAGGCCATTGTTGCCATGCACTGGTGCGTTGGCTGAGTTTGACATGTTTTAGCCTGAAACATCAAAAAATCTTGGACAAGAAAAAGTATGAAGAGTAACGCGTGTTATCAGAAAACCAGCAATAAAACAATCACTATTATTTTTTAGCCCCACGGTGGGCGCCAAACTGTTTACCTTGAAAATGGTATTAATAATTATATTTGATTTGTAGTTCTTAAAATATGTGATCTATTCTAACACTAGTTGATTATTAGGAAGTAATAAGTGCAGGTAAAGAAAATGAGATAAGCAAACCAAAGTTATCGAAAGATTGGGCCTCGAACTGGCTGGAACAGGGGGGCCTCGAGGTCTAGTTAGGGTAGTTAATAATGAGCAATCAATGAAGAAATGATGATATTGGGGGCCTCATGGATAGCCTTTTACGGCTAATGATGAGCAATAAATGAAGAACAATGAATGAAGATAATAAGTAAAGAGCAATAAATCTGTAGAGCAATTGTTGAACATGTTTAAGCAAGAAAAGCAAAGAATGATATATTGTATTGAATGTATTTTCGTTACAAAAATGATAGGGGTCCCCTTTATATAGGAGGGAGGAGTCCCTACATAGTACATGTCTAATTATGACAAGAAAATGGTAGTGGTACAGCTGTATAACAACTCAGTACGGACTTGTACCATTCTAGCAGGCCTTGCTAGCTCTAACCACGGGCCCTTGGGAATTTACCGCCTTTCCATGATGGTCATCGATTTTTATACTGCCTCGAGGTATGTTGAGATGAGTCCCTGATATGCTCTCTCGAGGCATGCACCTCGAGGTCAAACTTCATTTTCTACTTCGCCCCCCTTGAGGTCGGGCTCGGCACGCTTCGGAGACCTCGATATCGGATTCCCTGATATCGAACACATACAGGCATATGCCTGGAATTCAATTCCGAGGTCCCTAGCTTAGAAATGAATTTTTGAAGAAAAGTGTTATACTGAATTTTCAAGGAAATAAAGAAATGAATTAATATTTGAACTCGTTGGTATCGGACCCATATTTTGGTTCCGGAGCCCGGTAAAGGTTTGTTATAATGTTTAAGTCCTATCTGTGAAATTTGGTAGAAATCAGAGTTCATTTGACGTGATTCGGACGTCCGGTTGAGAAAATAGTGAATTTGAAGTGCTCTTGAGAAAATCATGATTTTTGACGTTAAATTCATAGTTTTAGGTGTTATTTTTGTTATTTGATCGCACGAGTAAGTCCGTATGATGTTTTTAGACTTGTGTGCATGTTTGGTTTGGAGCCCCGAGGGCTCGAGTGAGTTTCGGGTAGGCTTCGGGATGTTTTAACTTAGGAAAATCTGGTGTTTTAACTGTTAGTGGTGCACTGCTGCGTTCTTCTTCGCGATCGTGAAGCCTCTCCCGCGATCGCGAAGAGTAAAAAGGCTGGGGGTCATTTTTGTTCTAAGGGAACGCATAACTCAGGTCGCGAACGTGAAGCACTGGTGGAATTACCCTTCGTGAACGCGACCCGGCTACCGTGAACGCGATGAGTTATGGGCCTGGGGGAGGGGAGTCTGTTTCTTCTATGCTAACGCGACCACCTGGTCGCGAACACGATGACCAAAGGCTGCAAAGCATCACAAACGCGATCCTATCTACACGAACGCGAAGGCCATTGGGTTGTAACTCTACGCGATCGCGACAGGCCCATCGCGGACGCGATGAAGGCCTGTCCAATATTTTAAAACAGAACCTAGAACGGGATTAAGCCATTTTTTTTCATATTTTCAAAACCAAGAAGACCTAGAGGATATTTTCAAGAGACAAGTTCTCCCCAAAGTGTTGGTAAACGATTCTAAACTATTTTCACCCGATTACCCATTATTTTTCATCACTTTTCAATAAAAGCTCAAGGGTTTTCATGGTAGCAATTGGGGCTTTGGGTAGAATTAGGGAATTTTGTATAATTGGAATTTAGACCTCGAATTGGGGTCGGATTTTGAAACTAACTACATATTCAGGCTCGGGGTTGAATGGGTAACGGAATTTGGTCCGAACCCCGAGTTTGGACCAAGCGGGCGCGGGGTCGGTTTCTAACTTTTTTTTGGAAAACTTAGGAAAACCATAATTTTTTACTAAAGTTAGTTTCTTTAGCACTAATTAATGATATTTAACTAATTATGATTAGATACGAGTGGGTTGGAGGTGAATTCGAAGGAAAAGCTGTAATTGAGCAGTGAGTAGCCTGCGAGATTGAGGGTAAGTGTTTGGTCTAACTTTTACTTGAGGGATTAGGAATCACCATCTTAAATGCTATGTGAAGTTATATATATGTGGTGTATAGGTGAGGTGAGGAGTAACTATACGCCACCAAATTATCTATTTAGCATGTTCCCTTCCCCGTTTCCAATTTATTATATTCTTGTCATAATTATTTCATGACTATTGATGGTTCTATGTCTACTTGTTTTTGTCCACTTGTTTTGTTAAATATATTGTTTCACTTATTTGAAAGTATTAATTTTTCCTTTGCTTCTTGTGTTACATTAATGGTTGAGCTGGTGGTTGGTGTTTCAGTGATACATTCAGGTTGGATTCGTTGTGTAATAATAATTGGTGAAGTTTCTTAATTGTACAGCTTTCCGTTTACATTAGTTGACATATAAATATTGTGAAGGATTTTGATCTAAATTGTGAAACCCTTATTATAAATGGTGAAATGTGATTGTCTAGTGGGAGCGGGTTGCACGCCACAATAAGGAGTAATAAGGGTGGACAGGTGGGATCGGGTTGCACGCCGCAATGGAAGGAATAAGGGTGATATGTATGTCGAGGAGTAATAAGGGTGGATAGGTGGGATCGGGTTGCATGCCGCAACAAGGAGTAATAAGGGAGAATATTCATGTTGTTACTGGTTATATGATTGAAACTAGAATACCCACTGTTTTATTTGTTGTTCTTCATATTCTGCTTTTCATGTTATTTAAATTGTAACATGGAAATTCATGTAAGGATTGATTATAGCTAAGATCTGGAAAGATAGCTGGGTTATTTATTTATTTACTGCAAGTTACTGTTTCATTTAGTTTGTTATTTCCTTGTTGCTTTATTAAACATAGTACACGGGTTATATTATAAATGCCCCGGCGTAGCCTCGTCACTATATCGTCGAGGTTAGGCTCGGCACTTACTAGTACATGGGTTGGTTGTACTGATACTACACTCTGCACTTCTTATGCAGATCCAGGTTCCGGTCAGAGTTGATCTTTGAGGAGTAGCTGATTATTCGCACGAAGACACGAGGTAGATCTGCTGGCTTTCGCAGATTCCTAGAGTCTTCTCCATATTATTTATTTACTGTTTTATTTAATTCAAAACATATATAAATTTTCTTTCAGCCAAATACTTGTAGTAATCTTTAGTAGTTCGTGAATTGTGACTCCAAACCCTGGGTATCTAGATATTAGCATTAGTTTCATGGCATCGGTTTAGTTCTCCATAAATTATTTGTATATCATTTATTGGATAATATTAGACCTCGTATTATGTTTTAATTATTTTAAATGTTAAATCCCTCTAACATTGGCTTGCCTAGCAAGTATGGTGTTAGGCGCCATCACGATCCCGAGGGTTGGGAATTTGGGTCGTGACAAACAACCTCTGTGTTTATATTCCCCTGAAATGTGTTAGTTTTACGGTACTTTCGTTTGCACTTAAGGGTTGGTAAATTCTGAACGTCGCTGGCTTATTCCTGAAGTTGTAGCTATTATTTTCAATTGATTGCTTTATTTCATTCTGTATTTCCTTTTCTGTCTTTATTATATATTTCGTACGGGTTGTAGTGTGAGTGACCCGTCTTAGCCTCATCACTACTTCGTCTAGGTTAGTCTCGGGACTTACATAGTACATGGGGTCGGTTGTACTCATACTACACTCTGCACTTCTTGTGTAGATTTTGGCATTGGTCCCAACTGATCGAGAGGCGTAGCAGCTCGGACTGGTTCATTGGAGACTCTAGGTAAATCTGCTAACGTTCATAGACCTTGAAGTCCCCATCTATCTTCTCCTGTTTTTACTGGTTCTTTCGTTCAAATAGTTGTACTTCTTTCAGACTTTACTTATAGAAAATCTTAGAAGTTCATAAATTGTGACTCCATATCTAGATTGTAGTAAATATTATGGGCATTTATATTATTCTGCACTCGCTCTATTTTGTTTCAGCTTAATTGACTGTATATACTTAATTGAATAAAAATGGGCTAAATGATTCTCTAACGTTGACTTGCCTAGCAAGTGAAATGTTAGGCTCCATCACGATCCCGAAGGTGGGAATTTCGGGTCGTGACATATATATATATATATATATATATACATATATATACATATTATACTATACTATTTATACATCTTATATATAAGATGTAGTGCTATATTAATACTTAAGTTGTAGCAACAACAACATATGTATACATATTAATGCTATATTAACATATTCTATATTAATATATGCTATATTCATATGTTGTTGTTGCTAAAACTTAAATATTAATCTCTATCTCTCTCTCTCTCTCTCTCTCTCTCTATATATATATATATATATATATACTATTTATACTTCTTATATATAGTTATATAAGATGTAATGCTATATTAATACTTAAGTTGTAACAATAAACAACATATGTATACATCCTAATGCTATATTAATATATGCTATATTCATATCTTGTTGTTGCTAAAACATAAATATTAATATATATAGCACTACATCTTAATTCTACCAAATTTAGCAACAGAATAACTAACACTCTCCAAAAATTTAAAGTGAGAATGAAGAGATTGAAATGTACATAGAATTGAATCGATGGGATGTGCTCTTGTCTTATTTAGCTTATATATAGAGAGATTAAAGAATACATTTCATATTTAAAATGAATACTACATTCAATTACACACATAGTAATTTATATTAATAAAAGGAAAATAATTATTATGATTGATGAGAGGCGTTGTGGCCTCTTTAATACGTATTAACATTACATCTTTAAATAGTCTTTGTCGCCTCTTAAATTAAGATGGTTTAATTGTACTATTCAGTATGTTTTTTGGACTATCAAAATGAGAAGGAAAAGGCAAATAAGGAGAATTAAGGATAATTAGTCTAATTGAATGGCTTAACTAATTCAATATTCTAGTGTGACTATGTTGTGTTTTGTAACTAAAGTTTATTTTGTAACTTAATTCTATAAATTGATCTGAATTATGATTAATATAAATGTAATTTATTTGTTCTTTATGTAGATGGAATGTCATAGTTGGATGTATAATAGTAATTATCCTAATCATCGATTTTTTAGGAAGAAATTTGCAGAAGGGGTTAAGGAATTTATTAGGCATGTTGTGATGACCCAAGGGGTTATTTTATAATTTTAGACTCCGTTTCATGATAAATAACCATAAAAATACTAAAATTAAATACCTCAATTTGTGTGCGCAGTCCGGGCATGAAACCGGAAAGCTTTTATGTGAAAATATGAGAAATAGTGATTTTTAGAATTTAAATTTGATAAAAGTTGACTTTGGTAAACATTTTGAGTAAACGGACCCGGATCTGTGTTCCGACGATCCCGGGTTGTCCGTAGTAAAATATGGGACTCGGGCGTATGCCCGAAAATGAATTCCGAGGTCCCAAGTCTTAGAAATTAATTTTTGAAAGAATTTATTTTGCTGAAATGTTTGAGAATTAAAGAAAAGAAATAATGCTAAAAATCATTTGTATCGGGTCCGTATTTTGGTTCCGAAACCCGGTACAACTTTGTTATGATATTTAAAGGTTAACTGTGAAATTTAGTGAAAAACGGAGTTCGTTTGACGTGATTCGGACATCCGGTTGAGAAATTATGAACTTTAAGAGTTTTTGTTGAAAATGATGAATTTTGAGGTTTAATTCATATATTTACATGTTATTTTCATGATTTTATCGCACGAGCAAGTCCGTATGATATTTTTAGACTTGCGTGCATGATTTGTTTGGAGCCCCGAGGGCTCGGGTGAGTTTCGGATAGGCCAGGGGTGATTTTCACTTTAAAATAACTGTTGGTTTCATTCTTCTGGTGTCCAGGTTTATGTGCTATGCGATCGCATAGGCTAGACTGCTATCGCATAGTGTAGTCTTCAGGGATCCCAAGCTTTGTGTTGTGCAAACGCAGCTCTTGGTGTGCGATCGCGAAGCACTATCCAGGTAAGCTGTGCGATAGCACAATGTACTACGCGACCGCATTGGGCAACACCCCCTACCCTATGCGAATGCACACCCCCACCCCGCGATCGCACTGCCCCATCCCCTTACCCTGTGCGTTCGCATATCTTTTTCCGCGATCGCACAGTTGCCCAGCCCAGCTAATATAAATATCGAATTAAAACCGGGCAGAACCCTTTCTTGTCCAGTTTTTCGAGGTTCCAGCCCTAAAAACGAGTTTTCTTTAACAATCTTCATCCCCAATTCATAGGTAATCAATTCCAAACCTTGTTCTTTCAATTCCGTAATATTTTGCATCACTTTTAAAGCAAAAACAAAGAATCTTCATGGTAAAAATCTAGGATTTGGGTAGAATTAGGGAGTTTTGTATAAATTGAATTTTTATATCAAATTAAGGTCGGATTTCAAAACCAATAGCATAATTGGGTTCGTGGGTGAATGGGTAAACGTAATTTGGTCCGAACCCCGAGTTTAGACCAAGCGGGCCCGGGGTCGGGTTTTTTCTTTTTTTTAGAAAACTTAGGAAAAATTATATTTTTTAATAAAGTTAATTACTTTAGCATTAGTTAATGATATTGTGTTAATTTTGATTAGACTCGAGCAATTTAGAGGTGAATTCAAAGAGAAAAGCAATAATTGAGCAGTGAGTGGCCTGCAGAATTGAGGTAAGTGTTTGGTCTAACTTTGGCTTAAGGAATAGGACTCCCCACTTGTTTGTTATGTGAAATGCATGGGCGTGGTGTATAGGTGTGGTGACGAGTATCTATGCAACACCCAAATTGTTTGTTAAACATGATCCCCTTTCCCGTTCCCCACTTATTTGATCATTGTCTTAACTGTTATATGTTCATTATTTTTTCTATGACTATTTGGCTTGGTTGAATTGTTGTTAGTTATTGTTGTGACTATTTGGAAAGAGTATTGGTTGTTTGAGTTGGTTTCTTGGTGATATAAACATGGTTGAGAGGTTTGGTATTGTTTGTATGAATTAAGGGTATTTATATTTGATATTCCTGTTGGTTTCATGATTGAGAGATTATTGATAAAGTTATGAGAAAAATGCAGTTTATTATTTACAATTGTTGAGACAAAAGTATTGTGAAAGGCTTGGCCTGAATTGTGAAATCTTAAATAAATTGATATGATATGTCTAGTGGGAGCGGGTTGCACGCCGCAACAAGGAGTGATAAGGGTGGACAGGTGGGATCAGGTTGCACTCCGCAACATGAGTAATAAAGGTGATATTTTAGGGAGGAGCAATAAGGGAGGACAGGTGGGAGCGGGTTGCACGCCGCAACAAGGAGTGATAAGGGTGGACAGGTGGGATCAGGTTGCACTCCGCAACATGAGTAATAAAGGTGATATTTTAGGGAGGAGCAATAAGGGAGGACAGGTGGGAGCGGGTTGCATGCCGCAACAAGGAGCGATGAGGGAGGACATTTATATTTTACTGATTTAAAGAAAAAGAAAATAAAAGTTTTGAGTTAAAAGGTCTATTTTAATACTCTTTAAATATTTTTGCACTATTTTTATTCAAAGTTAAAGTTTGGAACTTTGAAGAGTTATTTGAGAATTGGTCATAACTGAGTTATTTTATTTTGTTGCAGCACTTATTTACTTATTTGTTTAGACTTCTTTCTGGCTTTATTATTTATTGTTGTTATCGATTATATTGTTAAAGCCCGACTTAGCCTCGTCACTACTTCGCCGAGGTTAGGCTCGGCACTTACTCAGTACATGGGGTCGGTTGTACTGATACTACACTATGTGCTCTTTTTTTACAGATCCAGGTACTAGTCAGCAGTAGAGGATTTCAGGACGACCACCCGATTCATTTGAAGATACGAGGTACATATGCCGACGTTCACAAATTCCGAGAGTGTTTTCCTATTTTTATATACATTATTTTATATCACTCAGAACAGTTACACTATTTCTTTCAGCCATTATTTGTAATATTCTTTAGTAGTACGTGGATTGTGACACCAGACCCTGGGGTAGTCTTAGAATTATTTATATAATTAGTTCATGGTTCGTCTTAATTAGTTGGTTATTATTATTATTTAATTTATTGTTGTTGCGAATTATTCTAACTAAGTTCATTTGGAAGTTATTTATTTATGGTTAAGTAATTAATTAAGAAAATTAGTCAATCGAATTCTAACATTGGCTTGCCTAAAAAGTGTGGTGTTAGGCGCCATCACGACTTCTAAGGTTGGGAATTTGGGTCGTGACATATGCAATGTCACTTGAACCATTTCGGATTGGAGGGATGATTAGGTGTCTTGTACGAAGTTCAAGTGTTTGTATTTTTTGGGTCCGGAGGATGTTACGACTCATCCTCATAGAAAGGGGTTTATGGATAATTATTTTGTGTGTAATTTTCATGGAGAGGTTGATGGTACTGATGGTGTATTTCATAACGTAGTTGTTGGTGAAAGTAGTAGGTCGGTGGAGAATAATGTTCAACGTCCTAGATACCATGCAATGGTTGTGGATGCTTTTGGGATGCGCTTCGATTTTGAAACCCATGAAAGTGTTGAACAACCTCCTAACGAAGAGGCAGAATATTTTTATGAACAGTTAGAGGCTGCTAGTATTCATTAAAGGAAGAGAGTATGCACTCTTAGTTATCTGTTGCAGTTAGATTATTAAGTATCAAATCAGATACTAATATTTCTTAAGCGGGAATGGATTCTTTCATTGTCCTTATGAATGAACTAGTTGAACCAACTTTCAACATACCCGAAGATTTCTATAATGTTAAAAGATTAGTTTCTAAGTTAGGACTCTCGTCTATGAGAACTGATTGTTGTGAAGATGGTTGCATGTTGTATTATAAGGGTGGTGCAGATTTAGAAAGTTGTGAATTTTGTGAAAAAACTCATTTTAAGCGGGTTTCTAACGGGAAGAATGTTGTTGTGAAGTCGATGCATTATTTACCTCTTATTCCTAGATTAAAGAGGTTGTACGCATCGATGTGTTTCACTCCTCATATGAAATGACACTATGAAATTAGAAGGCCGCTCGGTCTTATGTGTCATCCTTCAGATGGGAAAGTTGGAAGCCTTTTGATAGGAAGTATCCGGATTATGCTAGTGGAACAGGGAATGTTCGGTTGGGTTTGTGTGCTGATGGTTTCATGCCATTTTTTATTTCTGCAATACCATATTCATGCTGGCCGGTCTTTATTACGCCGTATAATCTTCTTCCTGAAATGTGTATGACTAGTCCATATATTTTTTTAAATTTTGTTATTCCGGGTCCCCGCTATCCAAAGAGTTTGATTGATGTATATTTGCTATATCTGATTGATGAGCTAAAAAAGTTGTGGTATGATGGAGTTGAGACATACGACATATCAGCTAAGCAAAATTTTAACTTGCGTGCTAACTTAATGTGGACCATTAATGATTTTCCTGTGTATGGAATGTTGTCTGGGTGGATGACTGCTGGAAAGTTAGCATGTCCTTACTGCATAGAAAGTGGTAAAGCGTTCACTTTAATTCATGGCCGAAAGCAGTCATGGTTTGATTGTCATCTTCATTTCTTGCTAGTTGATCATGAGTTTAGAAGGATGAAGAACGCATTCAAAAAGAATACAGTTGAACATGATTTGCCACCTCCAATTTTATCCGGTGAAGAAATTTGGAGAGGGTTAAGAACTTCACTAAAGTTACTGAGGCCCCACCTTCTAGATTTCCTGGATATGGTGTTACTCATAACTGGACAAAACAAAGCATATTTTGGGAGTTGCCATGTTGGAAGGATAAGATGCCTATTGATCATGATGGTGGTGATACACCCTCGCTTCCTTCCACTCAACACTTGCATCCCCCCGCCTGCTGGTGGACGACAACAATATTTTAGGCACACATCTATTCCACCACATCCATCTACTCATGAGACTACCTACCATTCTCCCTCCCAATATTATTCTTACCATTCTCCGCCACAGGGCTATACCCCACTTCCTCCACATGATCCTGCATGTAGTTACATGGGTCCATAGAGTCAGCAGTCACAGGGCCATGTGGTGATAGCCCGTCATCTTCTCCATTTGCTTCATCACCACCTGGATCGCATCCATCTAGATTTCAGCCAGCCGGATCACAATAGTGGTCTGGATCGCAATAGTGGTCTAGATCGCTGCAGGGGTGTGGATAGATGCCATCTTCATCAGCGACCCAGTCTCCCTCTACAAAGTGTTCGTCTCCTAGCATTTCTAGACTTTGCCTTCGAGATAGTAACGCTAAGACAAATGCCTCCCCTCCTGCTCACACTTCAGATTCATCGGAGGAAGATGATCCAGAGGAAATGCAGTATGATCGTTATAGGATGATCATCATGCTTGAGGGCAATGGGTAAGATTTATTTATTAAGTTTTTATTTTTGCTGAATTATAATAGATATTCTTGTTTATTTAATGTAATTTCTATATTGCAGGTTCATACCTAATCATCGGACTACAAAGATAATCACTGAAGCTCTTGGTCGGTTGTATGATGCACCCTATGCGACATGGAGTGACTTTCCACCGGAGCTCGTGCAACAAATTTTCAACCAATTTAAGGTTTTAATACAAGTCTTATATATTTAAGCATTATATTAACAATATTTTCATCTAACGTTACACATTTCATTTGCAGACTAAGTGTGTCTGGGAGGACCAGCATAACAGTGCCATTCTTTCATTCAAATACCGTAAGAGACTATCTGATTCCTTTTATTCTGCTCGAAAGAAGATCAAGAAGCCTTCATGGGTTCTACCACACATATGGGAGGGTTTGTTGAGGAGTGGGCCACTGAGAAGTTTGAGAAGAAGAGTGAACAGGGAAAGAAGGCCCGAGCATCTGAGAAGGATGGCTCCTTACACTGTGTGGGCGCAAGGAGCATGGGGACTGCAAGAAGACTACTGGTAGTTCTTTAAAACATTTAGTTCTATTTTTATCGAACTATATTTATATATTTTAATTTAGTTAAAATGTTTTATTATATTTGTATGGAAAAAATATGGGAGGAAGGTGACTCATGATGAGTTCTTCATGGAGACTCACATCCGAAAGAAGAAAGCACCGACAAATCCAACTAGATGGGTCGAGGACGGGCGGAGACTGCATATGTAAGTTTCATAACTACTATAACTTGAAATTAATGTTTATAATATTATATAGTTAATAATTTTTTATCTTCTAAATAAAGGATCTCTATAAGATTAATGTAGAGGAGTACACTCTGAGCTTGCCACTGAATGAGCAAGGCAAACGACCACCCCTTTCAAACGAAGAAGCGCAGAGGATATGCTTGGATCTTGTCGGTGGTCCTAAAAAGGGGATAGCATAAGGCCTTCCAGAGAGATCAATTCGACGCTACAAGGCTAGATTGCAAGGTATAGGGACTTCCGTCCAAGGCGAGGCAATTGATAGGTCAACTATCTTATCTATGGAGAAGAAGATCACAAAGCTGACAACAGAGCTTGAAGAGACAAAGGCTAGAGAACAAAAAAGAGATAAACAATTTGATACCCTTCAAGTTCAGCTAGAAAAGAGGGACCAACAATTTAATATCCTTCAAGGTCAGCTAGCCAATATTCTTGCTAGTGGTGCTTTCCCGATTCCCCGGTCTCGTGAGTCTTCCCCAGATGCTAATCCTTCTCATCGTGATCCTTCGAACCATGCCGATGATGAAACTTCTAGTAGTAAAGATGGAGATGATGCAATACAAAACACTCATTGAATGGTGTGTATTGCTAAACAAAGTCTTGAACTTGTGAATATTAGTTGAGAATTGTTTTGAATGATGATTGTATTGTTGATATCATTTTGTTATTGAACATTTGTATAGTTGTTGTTCGGGTTGGCATTGTTGTTGTTATTAGCGTTGTGGTTGTGGTTGTTATTAGCGTTGTTGTTGGTTAATTGTTATTTTTGGTTAATTGTTGTTGGTGGTTAGTTGTTGTTGTTGTTGTTGTTGTTGGTTAATTATGGTTGAATGACAGCAATGTAATGCTACCATTATAGGATGGATATTGGTTGTAATTGGCTGGTGTGTATCTTAAAAGCAGGCATATTTTTCTCGGTTTTTACCCAAAAAATCGATCGAAGTCGATCGAAAATCTCATTTTTTCCCCAAAAATTCAAAACTTTCGACCGAGTTCTGTCGGAAATTTCAAATGAAATCTGCAGAATCTTGAAATTTCCGGCTGAAGTCGGTCGAAAATGTCTTTTTAAATTTATTTATTTTTTTAGTATACCGACCGAATCGGTCGGTTTATTATAATTTACAAATAATTATAAAATTATAATGTGTTTAAAATTCCGTCCGATGTCGGTCGCTATTTGAAAAGTAAATAAATAAAAAATTAATTAATACCAACCGATTTCAATCGGTATATTTATCTATGTTGTGAGTCAACGCGTTGAAATAAACTATTGTTTTCAATTGGAAAATTTTGACCGATTTCAATTGCAACACCTTAGCAACCATTATTTTTTCGATTAATTAAAAGCGGTCGAAAATGGATCGCTTTTCCTCAAATTCCGATCAATATCGGTTAGTTTTTTTTTGGATGAAATTAGCCTGTTTTCTCGTAGTGATGGTTAGTAATCATCTGCAAATGTTGTTTTAATTATATAATTCTTAATAAAATATCAGTAAAAAGGTAACATAAAATATCTGTAAATAAAACAGAATCAATTTTTGTAGGCTCATTTGTCTTATATTCATATGGTAAGTAGGCATGAAACATATATAAGAGATCATTTAATTTGCTCCTTTTCTATTTGCTTCAGGTTCAAATGAATGGTTGACCGAGTGAATTAAGGAAACACTCCCACTTACTTTTGAGCATGTCCGCAGAAGAATGGTTTAATTAAATATTAGTACCGTGCAATATAGTATTATCAATTAGCTTTATGCAATGGTACGTAGCTACTGTTATTGTAAAGTTTCTTTGACTTTTGATATTGGACATACTGAATCAGGAAAAAAAATCACAGAACATTGCTCTCGGCACACGATAGCAAGGAATGCGATTGTGACCGGAAAACGATGGCTCGTCGCTGGAAAACTGTGCGTGACACTGCAATACAGTCGAGGAAGTTGATCACTCCAACAAACGTCATACAAAATGAATTACTACCGCTCACATTTGGGAGCTTTCTACTACAGAAATACCAATCGATTGAGGAAGCGCATGAAACTAGCAGTTCTGAAGGTGATGTGCAACTTCAACCTGTCAAAACGGAAGAAACAACGACACCAGCAGCTCGGCGATTACAGTACTCTGAAGCGAGTGGATCGGAAAAGCCAACTCCTACAGCAGCTGATAGTGTACGAGGGAATCACAGCTCACAAATGGATAAACCCTTGTCTTTTGTTCCTCCAATTGATAGAGATGGTAAGCGAATTGTTAAATTGAACAAGGGGGATTTACAATCTCAGGCAGATTATCGGAAAACCTCTCTAATTGATTACATAATAGGAGAAAATCCTTACGAAAAAGCTATGGAGAACTTGTTACTAACCTCAGATACTAATTCATTCTGAGGGATATTGTATCTGAAAATTTCACACTATAGCTGATAGGGATCAAGTTCTCCAGTCAGGGCCATATACATACAGGAACAACCAATGGTGCTAAGGCCATGAGACATTGATTTTTCATTCAACAAAGACATACTAAGCATAGTGCCAGTTTAGGTTAGATTCCTTGGGCTACCAGTAGAATATTGGTCGATTAAGGCTCTAAGAAAAATGACCAGTGTGGTGGGCAAGCCCCTATACACTAATAAATTCATTGCTAATTATGAGAAGATATCCTATTCTAGGATTCTTGTGGAGGTGGATACTACATATCCTCTTCCAGACCAGCTAGAAATAAAGTCACCTTTTGGCCCAATGGTGCAGGCTATTGAGTATGATTGGAGACCTATTTTTTGTAATCAATGTCTGAAATTTGGTCAAGATTCTATTGACTGCTAACACAACAGAAGTTGTAATGAGGAGGAGGAAAACAAGGAAATGGGAAAGCCAATAAGGAAAAGAAGAAGAGCAAAGAAGCCAACTAGGACTATGAAGCAAACATGGCTGGTGAAAAATCCAGAAGTGAATGCTGAAACAAAGCCAGAACCACAGAGGAAGGAAGCCCTGCAAGCAGACCCCACTCATGAGCCTGATTGTACTAAGATGGTTGGGAAGGGTACAGAGCCTGTACATCAAAATATTCCTATGCCATGTCAGTCCAAAGACGGGGTCAACCTGCAGACTGACATATGTTGCAATCCTGTGAGTGAAGTACTAGCTTGCAATGATTAAGGGAAGGCAACTGCTGAGCTAAGGTATGATGGAAGATGAGGGCAACAGGAGGATCCAGGTCCATCATGCCCTCCAAATTACAACCCTCAATGATTATTGTCACTTGGAATATTAGGGGCCTGAACCAGGCCCATAAGCAGGAGGAGGTAAAGACCTTTATGGCTAAAAATAAGGTTAGATGTAATTGGGTGTATTGAAACTAGAGTAAAAGAACATAAGGCTAAGCAAATACAAAAAAAAGATTGCTCAGGGGTGGAATGTTTACTGCAATTATCTTTATGCTGTAAATGGTCGAATTTGGATTCTGTGGAGAGTATATATACAACTTTAGATTATTCAAATTCATCCATTGTCTAGTGGAGGATGTCAGAACTCAAATTACCACATATCTCAGTATCATATATGCCCAGAATGATGGCCATCAAAGGGAGATTTTATGGATGGATCTTAAACAGATAAATATGCAGGCTCAGGAGCCATGGCTTCTTAGTGGAGACTTTAACAATGTACTATCTTCTGAGGATAGAATAGGGTCCCCTGTAACCATTGCTGAAACACAGGGATTCAAAGATATGATTGATTTTCTACCGCTTACTCCTCTTAAAGCTAAAGGATGGCATTTCACTTGGACAAACAAACAAGGTACTGGTTCAAGAGAATATAGAAAGATAGATTGGGCTTTGGGAAACTATCAGTGGATACATCAATATGGTCATGTGGAGGCAGATTTCTTGAATCCTCCAGTCTGTGATCACTCCCTTATCCTAATCAAATGTGGTAGGCAGAAATTATTACATCCTAAACCATTTAGACTATACACAAATGTTATGGAACTTCCACAATTCCAGAATATTATTCAGCACGTTTGAAGTCAGAATTATGATGGCACTTCTGTGCAACAGATCTGGTGCAAGCTGAAGGCTATGAAGATGCAGCCGTGAGACTCTAATGCTTATATGGCTTCATACAAACAAAAACTTGAGCAGGAAAGAGAGATTCTGGTTATTATTCAGGACCAGTTTCAGTAGAATCCTTTAGCCCAGAACCTGTTTGATTTAGAGAAAGACACACTAGCTGACATTGAAAAAAAGAGCAATATTGAGGAGCAAATGATGAGGCAGAAGTCCAGGGTTTGCTGGATTGAATATGGTGATGCCAATACAAAGTATTTCCATGCTCAATGGAAGATTAGATCCAGCCAGAATAGTATAACCTCCATATACACTAACACAGGAATGAAGATAACTGACCCAAAATTGGTTGAGCAGGAATTCATCAGAGTATTTAAGTGCTTGATGGGAGATTGTGCTACTGAAATGCCTTGTGCAAATACAACTATAATCAAAGAAGGACCATTCTTAACTATGACACAACATAGAGAACTAATCCAGGAAGTTACTAATAGGATATCACTGCTGCAGTGTGGGAGATGTCTAGAGACAAAACACCAGGTGTTTATGGATTTCATATGGAATTCTTTACTAGAAACTGGAACAAAGTGAAGGAGGACATCTTTGAAGCTTTGAAGAGCTTTTTTACTACTAGTAGCTTGCCTGGAATGATCAATACTACAACCATCACATTGGTACCTAAAGTTCCAACACCTTCAACAGTCAAGGACTATAGGCCTATTGCATGTTGTACCACATTGTATAATCTAAAGTCATTACTAAAAGAATCAAAACTGTTCTTGATGGGTTGGTTGGTCATTCTCAATCTGAATTCACTGAAGGGAGGTGTATTATTGATAACATACTACTAAGTTATGTGTTGTTTAAAGGATACTCCAGAAAAGGTATCTCTAGTGATGAAGGTGGATTTGAGGAAAGCCTATGACACTTTGGAATGGGGTTTTCTCAGAAGAATGCTTATTGACCTTGGTTTTCCCTTCAAGTTTGTGCAATGGATAATGGCATGTGTTACTACAGTGTCATATTTCTTGGTGCTAAATGGAGGTCTGACCAAGCCTTTAAAAGGAAGAAGTGGGATTAGACAAGGAGATCCAATGGATCCATATTTGTTATTGCAATGGAGTATTTGGGAAGAGAACTAGGACAATTACATAAGAATGAAGATTTTAACTTTCACCCTAGGTGCAGGAAGTTAAATAATACACATATATATTTTGCTGATGATCTCATGATGTATTGCAAAACTGATATTGAGTCTATCAGAATCCTTAATGCAGCCTTTCACAGATTCTCAGTTGTTTCTGGCTTGCAGGCAAATGTTGATAAAAGTGCTATATATATGGCTGGAATCTCATCAACGCTGAAACAGGAAATTCTTGCAACATTGGGTTTTACTGAAGGGAAGGTTCCTTTCAAATATTTGGGGATCCCTTTAGATTCTAAAAAGCTATCAGTTCACCAATATATAACTCTTATTGAGAAGATAACTACAAGGGTCACATGCTGGTCAGCTAAGCTTTTAACTTATGCTGACAGATGCCAACTGATCCAGGCTGTTATTTTTGGAATTCAAACCTATTGGGCACAAATTTTTGTTCTTTCAAAGAAGGTTATAAAATTAATTGAGGTAATATGCAGAACTTTCCTATGGACTGGTATTGCTATTGTCTCTAAGAGACCACTAGTGGAATGGAAGAAAGTGTGCAGGCCAGCAGCTGCCGGAGGACTCAATATACTGGACATCAAACTGCGGAAAACAACAGTAATCATAAAAATTTTGTGGGATATAACAAGAAAGGACTGCTTATTGATAATATGGGTGCATAGCTTCTATATGAAGAACAGAAACCTGGAAAAAATGGCTACACCTAAGAATGCATCTTGGGAGGTGAGGAAAATACTAGATGGCAGAAGTTTCATTGTGGAGCACCAGCAACTTCAGGGTGAGATTCATAGCAGATTAAAGTCAATGTGCACTGATACAAAGTTCCAGATAAAATAGATGTACTTGAAGCTGATACCAACATATCCTAGAGCTGAATGGACAAGTTTGATGCTGGATACCAATATAGTTCTCTCTATGGCTTGCAGCACAACAGAGACTAGCTACTGTGGAAAGACTATTGAAGATTGGCATCCAAATTCCAGCAGCCTGTGCATTTTGTGGACATAGTCTGAAATCCTTTAACCACTTATTCTTTGAGTGCACCATCACAAAGCAGCTGTGGTCCAGACTATGTTCATGGTTGGGATATAATAGGAGCATTGGGGATTGGAAAACAGGGTTGGAACGGGCATGCCAGAAATCCATGACCAAAAAAGAACCAAATGCAATTACTAGCTGTGTGTTTGCCATGACTGTTGCAATTGATTTGGAGGGAGAGGAATATAAGATCAAATTTGAACAAGCTAAATTTGATGATTCCTAAATATGCAGGGAGATAGTACTGCACATTCATATCGGAGGAAAGAACATAGTCAAATGGAAAGAAGCATTGCAGCAATTGAATTGGGTTCCATAGGTAATTAGAACGAACGCTAGGAATCCTTGCTGTAATTGTTATGAAACAAGTGTCTGTATGGAAGTATAATGTAGGATGATAGCACAAAAATTGATAGAAGCAGATTGTGATGTATCAAAGCTACTCCTTGGACTCAACTGTACATATTTTTTGAGTATCAATACAATATAACTTTCAACTCAAAAAAATAAATAAAATCTGGAATAAAGATACATTATGTGTAAAATGTCATTAGGTTAACATCAATTAACTTGATTGTGCAGCAAAGAAATTTAGGTTTACCCAATGCAAAGTTAAAAGAAAATCATCAGTTCGTAGCATTAGTTCGTAAGGTTCATATTTGGTAAGGAACTCCTAGTTTCACATGATAAGTATTTTAATTTACCAAGATCATCTTCAGTCCAATAATAATTGGTCCAGAAACTGTACTCCGCGTCTTTTAATTGAAAACTCTAGAATTAAATAAGTCAAAATGAGACATCAATACACTTAAATCAGTTAAAACTTCTTTCCTTTGTAATTACAGTAAATTAAAGTCAAAATGAAACTTAAGTAAGTTACTATTCAATTAATGTTCTAGGTGCTTAGCATCTAAAACTTCTTTCAAAAATATAAATTATACACCAAGCTCCATTGCTTTTATCATCATCTTCAGCACTTAATAAACCAAAAATCTTAATTGACACCATTTCTAATTTCCATAAAATTAAAGCAAAATATAATGGCTCAAGGCAAATATTTGTCATCAACAACTTTCACATTTCTAATTTTGATTTCTCATTTTTCCTTTATTATAGCAAGAACAGCTTCTTTTCCAGAGGACGACAAAAAGATTTACATTGTTTTCACTGAGAATTCTGATTATGAAAAGATCTTAGCCACAGTATTGGGAAGGTTCATATCCTTATTTTCCTTATTTTAATGACATGTTTAGTATTCAAATGCTTATAAATTAAGTGTATATATTCTGTCATATTTGTAATTCTTTTTTTAACATTTAGTGAGGATGCAGCGAAACAAGCAATTATATATCCTTATAAAAACGAATTAAAAGGATTTGCAGCTTCATTGACTTCTGAACAGGCTTCTCGTCTGAAAAGTAAGTTTGAAATTTATTATTTTATGTCATTAATTGATCATTAAATTTTTAAGAAAAGATGAAACATACACCTTATAGATGGTTTAATTTTTTTATCAAAATTTAAGAGACATTTTATCTACTGTGTTCTAATGTGTTATCTAATAGCTATTTTAATAAGAAATACACATAACGAGAGGTTAGAATCCCAGCGGGGGGTTTTTTTTTTGGGGGGGGGGGGGGGGGGGGGGGCCCCAAAAAAAAAAAAAANCTATACACATATCTGTCAAAGTATATAAAAGACGCTTTCACCAATTAATGAACTCGTTCAACATATTCACATATACTCTAATCACTGCACAATTAGGCTGCTTAATTACTTCTAAAATTTTAATTGACAGCCAATGTTTTGACATTGAAAATGCTAAAATTTTAGTTTTTATGCACTAACTGAAGCAAGTACATCTTTAATTTGCAGAGCAACGAGGAGTATTAAATATTATCCAAGATCGCTCACTCAGCTTGAATAAGGGATTTGAAGGTCAAACCTAGAATTAACTAGGAGATCTAATCGCCAAATGAAGCTCTTGAAAGCTTATTAATTCTTGTGATCTTTTATCCTTTGGCAAAATAATGGAAATTAGAAAGTAGTGCAAAAACTGTTAATTTTAAAACTTTTAATAAATTCTTTATCTCTAACATGAAAATGAAAGAGATTGTTATATTAAAGAAATGAGATGGTTGTTATATGATGGAGCATTATGTGACGATCCAAAAGTGAGATGATTGATTGATACTCGATGAACCTCAAACCTAGTGAGCGAACACTCTAACCCTATCATGACAATGTAACCTCAAACCTAGTAAGCGAACACTCTAACCCTATCATGACAATATAACAAAAAACTAGATGCGCCGTGGCCCGTGCCAATAACTTGAAACAGTGCAATATAGTTGAAGTCCAATAAAATTTGACATGGTCTAGTTCGCAACTTGTTTATCATGTTTGTGTTCTCATAATTGAATTCGAGACTATGCAGATCTGCAAGAGCACATAGTATATTAGTATAAATCACTATACAGTCAAGAAATCATTTAAGAGATCCTAAAAATTAACCAGAATGTGTTTTAGGTACAATTTATTATAGTTCCACCAAGTTATAATAAAATTATCAGATCAACATTACAATTAAAATAATATAATAATAAAATTATGAAACTTTCAATAAAACTGTAGACAATAAATTTGCTTCGAGAAAATAAAATCAAGACCGAATGATATTGCATCAATCGTAGTATTTGATTTCAAATATTTTAGTGTTACAATATCTATGAATCCTCTTATTCTTCTTTCCAATAGCAAATAAATTCAAGGGCTTTTGAGCTTGATCTTGAATCTATATTTTTGTGACGAATGATGATCTTGAATTCAACTAGCATGAACTTTGATTTGACCTCGCACTTCGTGAATCTTGATTTGTTCTTCGTTCTTGAGCTTGAACTTGATTTCTTGAACTTGAACTTGATTATTTGAAGCTTGAAACTTGTAGAGAAATTTGTAGCGTTTGATCCACGAGCTCTTTTTTACTTCTTGTTATAACTTCTGGTGTCTTCTCTGAGTTATGAAGACCCCTATTTATAGTTGTGGGAGGGAAGAGTTATGATAGGAACAAACTCTTTCCGACCAATCAAATTAATGTGTGACAAGGCCGCGTTTGATTGGCCAGAACAAGTCACTTGCACACGTGGCACGGTTTCATTGGCCTTTTGATGTGACTTGGCATGCCTTGTCATTTTGACATGTGGCATGATCCTATTGGTTCTTCAGTTTGACTTGGCGTGTGTTGGTTGTAAACGCCCACGCAAGTATACGTGATCGTAGCAAGTAATATAATGTTAAAT
>ML439803.1:275-13517 GCA_005239525.1 Nicotiana knightiana
ATTAGAGTGATTTAGCAAGTAGTTTACACAAGTCCTTGTGGGTACGATATCTGGACTTAAAATCCTATATTACTTGTCGACCAAGTACACTTGCGTGTGCATTGGGAAATCAACCAACAGTGCTGTCATGGTGGCCCAAGGTCCTAAATCTCCACTCATATACCAAACACCTCCACCCACATATCAATCCTCAACCCCAGATACCAACAACCCCCTACCATATACCACGCTTATAACACTCAACCCACATATTACCAATCATCTCCGCCAGCCTGCCAAAACTACCAAAAACCACGACGAAATTTTGACCGCAGACCACCCAGATAATACACCCCGATCGCTGAGCCCATAGACCAATTATATGAGAGACTGAAGGATGGTGTTACGACACCCCCATCCCTCCCATTGCTATGGAGAATTATTCTCAGTGGATTAACTCGAATAAGACACGTGTCTATCATTCGGGCATGAAGGATCATACAATTGATGAATGTCGCACACTGAAGGACAAGATTAAAACATTGATCGACAATAAGGTCATACAAGCAAAGGAAACTGCATCAAATGTGCGCAGTAATCCTCTCCTAGATCACAGAGGTGAGGGAGTGAATGTAAATAGAGATTGACGAAGAATGGGATCCGGAAGGGTCAATCGAACTCATTCGAGAAGGGGATGATCCCAAAACATCTCCGGCCACCCTCACACCAGTTGTGGTACAAACTTGAGCACCATTTGAGGTAGAGGTAACTTCACCCTTCACTGTGATGGTAGATCGCACGCCATCCCTTGGGACTAAGTTACGGAAGCCAGGAGAAAAGGGAAAGCAAAAATGGAGGAGACAGGTACGACAAAAGGCATGACTAGAACCGGCAGGGTCTATACACCTGAAAACTTGGGTAGAACAAGAAAGGAAACCGTATCCAAACCACCTATTGTCAAGACAGGTACCGATGACCTTTGGAGGAAAGTACAAGCAAAGGAGTACTCTTTTGTTGATCATCTGAACAAAACTCCCGCTCAGATATCCATTTTGTCGCTATTGCAAAAGTTTGAGACACACATGAACGCCTTGATGAAGGTACTGAATGAAGCTTATGTACCGAACAACAATACTAGTGGGGAGATGGACAATATGGTAGGGTGAGTACTGGAAAGACACAGTATCATCTTCCAGGAAGATGAGCTTCCACTAGAAGGACTAAGTCACAATAGGGAATTGCATATCACAGCGCGATTTGAGGACAAGTTCATTGCTAGGGTCCTAATAGACGGAGAATCGAGTCTCAACATATGTCCATTGACCACTCTAAAGAGGTTAGGAAAAGTCCTGCACAAGATACAGATGGGAAGCATGAATGTGAAAGCATTCGATGGATCTCAAAGGGCCACAATCGGATAAATCAACCCCAACTATAAATGGGCCCAACTTGGTTCGATGTCAAGTTCCAAGTGTTGGATATATCTGCTACCTATAATCTATTATTGGGATGACCATGGATACATGCCACTGGGACAATGGCTTCTACTTTGCATCAAGCTGTGAAATTTTGAATGGAATCATCAAGAATTGATTATCCATGGGGAGGGAAGCAACCCTATCTACACCAATCAGACCGTTCCAGTCATTGAGAATAGGAAGACTCTGGGTGGAGAGACATACCATCGCATTGAGTGCGTCAATGCAATTGAAAAGTACAAATGGTGGAACAATAAGATAGAAAGCATATTACTATGGACAGAGTATGAACCGGAAAAGGTCTCAGCAAAAACCTCCAAGGGATCACCAAACCAGTACAGCCAAAGCGTCATGGTAAAACTTTCGGGCTTGGGTATGAATATACTTGGCAGGAGTACCAAGATTGGTCACCGCCATGACCATGGTCCTTATTATCCAGTGGAACAATCGGTACCATCTCTACAACAAACATTCTAACAAGCAGACGTGATATGGGGATCTGAGGAAGTTATTTCTGGATGAAGAATATATTGATTGCAATGTAATAGTTGAGGAGGAGGAGGAGGAAGACCTTATCATTTTGACCGTGGAAAGAAGAACCATTCTCAAGAACTGGAGTGCTACACCATCCCGGGCCCGTCGAGTTCCCGGATAGCCTGGCAGATTATCATCAATTGTCTTTAAAATAGTTTTGAGCATTTAATACATTTTCAGCTTTTTGTTTTGAAAGTATTCTGTTTTGGAATAATTGCTCGAGTCGTCGAGCCGTACTCATTGACATTTTCAAGATTTTATTAATGCATTGATATTTTTCATATTTATTATTATCCTTTACATTTTCTTTACAGCATTATTATTACCTATCCCGATGAACCTACGACTGTGACATGCAATGAGACAACACAACATAAGGATAGTGATTCAGAGGATTTGGAAGATGATGTAATACCTGAAGAAATCGTCAGAGAGGTGGAAAACTTTGAAAATAAGCCTAAGTATAACCTAGATGAGACTGAGACAGTTAACTTAGGGGATTCCGTAACAGTCAAGGAAACCCCCATAAGCATTCACCTATCACCATCAGAGAATGAATGCAGTATGTCACAGTCAACTCTACCAGAACAGAATGACCAGAGCTTTCAACAAAAAGGTCAGACCAAGGCAATTCACATCAGGGCAGTTGGTGCTAAAGAGAATCTTTCCACATCAAGATGAAGCCAAGGGAAATTATCACCCAACTAACAAGGTCCTTACATGGTTCATCGAGTATTAACAGGAGGAGCACACATACTTGCAGAAATGGACGGAGAGATTTGGCCAAAACCTATCAATTCAGACATAGTCAAGAGATACTATGTTTATGATTATTTACACTGATGTAACTGAACTACGCTTGACCTGATTCTCGTTTAAGAGGGGATACGTAGGCAGCCCTGTGGGTTTGGTCACATCTTAATAAAATCTTCATTTTCCCATGATCAGAACTGGGGCAAGATTGCAAGTTCAACCGACTTCATCATATGTGGAATATCCAAAAGTATTGCATTTAAACTGGGGCAGAAATTTGAGGGGAGCCCTCAAAATTGTAAGGCAAGGGGGTTGCAATGTGTCCAAAATGTGTCACAGTCACTGGTTCATCTAAATTATTTGATCCTACACACTACAATGCATTTCAAACAACTACATTTTTGCAAATAATTTCTCAAATGCATACATCTTTTTCGAAAACTTTTATTTCTGTGACAACCACAGGTTACCCAGGGTAACTCAAGAAGGACCTCAAGGCAAGAAGTCAAATCAAGGAGTCGAGAGCAAGAACCAACCTTCCCCCCGCAAACTCACGATTTTTATTTGAATGCAGGCATGGTAAACATAACATAAACATTAGCGAATCCATGCGCACAGCAAATCACTACCTTCTTGACGGCATGTTACCAAACGCAAACACATCCAACTAAGAAATACTTCACTCTCTCTCATCGCTTTTCTTTCATGAGGCTAAGCCCTGCCTCCCTAATTGCATAACTCTAAGCATTTTCTTTCCTTGCATGAGACTAAGCATTGTCTCCTCTTCCTGCAAGATACTAAGCATTGTATCCTCTTCCCGCATGAGACTAAATATTGTCTCCTCTTCTTGCATGAGGCTAAGCACTGCCTCCCTAATTGCATAAGGCTAAGCATCGCCTTCCTCTGCATGAGACTAAGCATTGTCTCCTCTTCTTGCATAAGGCTAAGCCCTTACTCCCAAATTGCATAAGGCTAAGCACTGCCTTTCCTGCATGAGACTAAGCATTGTCTCCTATTCTTACATGAGGCTAAGCACTGCCTCCCTAATTTTATAAGGCTAAGAACTGCCTTCCCCCGCATGAGAGTAAGAGTTGTCTCTTTTTCTTGCATGAAGTTAAGCACTGCCTCCTTAATTGTATAAGGCTAAGTACTACCTTTCCTTGCATGAGACTAAGAAAATTGTCTCCTCTTCTTGCATGAGGCTAAGCACTGCCTTCCTAAATCGCATAAGGCTAAGCATTGCCTTTCCTTGCGTAAGACTAAATACTATCTCCAGTAAGCTACCTAAGACCTAGCACTATCTCTTTGGTCACCTAGGGAAAAGCGTCGCCCTCATCCCACACAAGACTAAGCCTTGTCTTGTCTCATCCTCTCATATGACCAAACATCCTATCTTTGCATGTCATGGGCTGAAACATCGCCATTTTGTCCAAAGGCGTCATAGTCCGAAGGCATCATCCTCATAGAATTATTCAAAGGCATCATAGTCCGGAGGCACCATCCTCATGGACAAAGGATACCATTTCATGGCCTGCAAATCCCTTATTATACGCTTCATAGCCCAGGACGTCATGGTCCAAGGACATTATCCTCACCGTCCAAAGACAACCTTCATGGTCCAAAGGGAACTCGCATCACTGTTAAATTTTTGCAATAACCCATATATATTCGCACGCATCGTGTTTTAAGTTTTGCAGGTAATACAGAAGGTAACCGTTCTACAAACAGGAGCAATCTTCGCTCCGGTTTCCATTCATAACATTCACATCCTTCAATTGTTTCAAATGTAACCAACTACCTGTAATTACCTGCCTTTTACTCTGTAACCGTTCAGATTTTGCCTATTGACACATCAGTAACATTTCAAATCCACGTTCATAACTCTGATTACGATACTATCCTACCCAAAAGGATCCTTTTCAAAACATGCGCCTACTCTTGTAATAATTCCATCAATTTCGTTCACCGTTGGATCCAGAACTACACACGACATGATTCCCGTAACACCAGGGATATGTAGGCAACTTGAAAACCAGGGTTCGGCCCCATTTTTTCAAATCACATCATTCCCACTCATCGGATAAAGTTGGTCATCATTTTCTTTACCCGACAATTCTTTCATCATTCACGGGTAAAGATAGGCAGCTGTTGATACCCAGTTTTGTCCTCATATTTTTTTAATAAGTGTATATACTTTCAAAATATCATTTTGAATCATTATTCAATTTACAAGATTTATGCAAGGATTTTTCTACAATTTTTCATAATTTTAAAGCTTTAAAATTGATTTTCTTGCATTTAAATTGTTCAAATATCTATCAATTACCATTTAAATTATCTTGTGATTACTCAATCATCCAAATTTATTATTTTACATCCATATATATGCTTGATAAGATTTTATTTTGTTTTATATAATTATATTTTGTATTTTAAGGCTATTTACATAATTTTGCAATAATAGCCTATACGCTATGCATAATTATATTTATCTTTACATTATTTGGGATAAATTCATATTTGTATATTTATAATGTTAACTTATTATTTTTTTAACATTTTATTGCAAAATTAATATTTTATTATCCATTATTTATTTTTATAAATTATTTTTAAATAATTTTCGTATATTTAATTATTGGCCCAATATAGGGCTATTTTCAGACCAAAACCTTGGCCCAATGCCTTTAGCCCAGCATCAGCAGCCCAAGTCAAATAACCTCTTAATTAATCTGGTCGGTACCCGTTTCAAACGATCCTTCCCGCTTATCCCTCAATCTCGAAAGATCAACGGTTTACAATTACCCCACCCTTTTAATTACCCTAGACCTGAAACAATATCCCATTCCCCTTTAACCCGCCGCCCCTAAACGTTCTCAAACCTCCCCTTCTCGATCTCTTCTGAAGAACCCTAGACGCCTCTCCTTAATTCCCTCTCCCATTCCCACTGATAATGGGATTCGACCATTATTTGCTTACCAAATCTGGATCCCTTTGGTATTGGTCACACAATTTTGGTATTACTTAGGTATGTGCCCATCTTTTTCAAATACCACCTCTATATCGGACGAGATCATCTCAATCTTGGAGATTTGGACAACATCCCGTCCATATACGCAAAGAGAAACTGGATTCCTCATACCAATTGGTCGATTATGAGTTTAAAACCCTAACTAGGGTTTGGAGTTTGATGTTTTTCCTTTCCTGTTACTCTACTGACTTGCATGCGAGATTTTACCTTTTTTCGTTCATGTTTGCTTTATTTCTTTCCTTATATATGTTTAATAAGTTATTTTACTTGTTTGTTCATTCAATTTAAACACTATATAAATCCCTCCCCTATTCCCTTTAGGGACAGACTTGTTCGATTACAAAATTCACTAAAAATTAAAGTTTTTCACTCTGCTATTCTCTCATTTCTCTTGTTTTATACTTTGGCTCTTGGTCGGCTGAAATCTAAGGCTACCGGAATTCGATTTTTCAACTTTTCATGGTGCGAGCACTACCCTGGGTTCCTTTGAATCCCTTGAGAACTTTGACGCACTAAGATCTTGGGTTCTACTGCTCTTTGTTGACATTTAGAGTATTGTGAAGTCTTTTCTTTCTTGTTTGTCTATTTGTCAATCAATAACAGGTAAATTCCTTAGTCTTTGCAATATTCATTCTCCTGTGTTCATGATTTGCATATTCATACCTCTAAAATTTCATAACCTAATGTGTTTCTAGACCATCTCTATATGCAATCTTGTTGGGATCGAATTTGTCTTTGTGATCTGAATCTCTTTAGCATTTGATTATACCTAAACTGCCAGCTGTAAGATGTGTTTATGCTTAACTTGAACAATTTAGACTCTCTTAAGTTCGTTTACCCTAATGTGTTGGTACTTTGAATATTTTCATTGGCTGTTTGGCATGAGTTTGTTTCACTGCTTCGTCCTGGGTTCCTATATTGACTGACTCGTATCAATCGTATGTCCTAATCTATGTTAGAACCTTCACTCTAGCTATGACCTGCTCCTATGACTATTTTTATCACCCAGTATGTCTTTGGTTTACTTAATCCTGTATTCCTTTGTAATTAGTTGGGACTTTTAGAGTAGCTTCTTAACTAGTGTTTCTTTATAATGTTCGACATTGTTTTTCCTTATTGATATAAGTTTGGTTTGTCTACTTTCTGGTGTTCAACATAATTTGGACCCTTAGGCTTTAAACCTTTTGAGTTAGTGCTCTGCTTTTAATTTCGTTTGGCATAGTGTACCTTTGTATGTTAATCATGTAATCCCAGAAGATATGATTCCCTCGCTTCCTATAAAATGTTTCCTATCTAATATGCGAAGTGCTTGAACTTGTGATATCAACCTGTCCTTTGAGTTTGTTTAATTCTTGTGCTAGCATGTCCTTTGTTTAATTACCACTACCATGTTTGTTTCTAAAATAAAAATGCACCTCTTCAAACTCCACCTTTTGATCACTGTTATTTCACTCTTATTTGTTACCTAAACTATTCTGAACCTATCACCCTTAGCCGGCTGAAAGGCAAGGCCACCAAAACTCTCTATGTTGACCTCCCTAGTGTGAGCACTGCTCGGGATCCATTTGAGACCCTTGTGAACTCTGACACACTAGGATTTGCGGTTCTTTGATCACTCTCGTTGCTGCTTGAATTTGAGTTGTCTCTGGCAATTAGTTTTTCCTCACATTGTTTGTGTAATCTGCAAATTGGGTTGTATAAGTGATTTCTATGTCATATGATCAATTTGTGGTTGTTTGATTTGGCCTGAGTTCTTTTATGACTTTTGGGCTGTGCTGATGGGCATAGTCCTCTGTTTGGATTTTTAGGCATGCTATTTGCGAAGAGGAAGTTTGCTGAAGGCCCAGGAGATACTGGATATCCATTTTGGGTCTGTTATAGGCCTACTATTGTTTCTTGTGTAATATTTATATTTATATTCCTCATTTGTTTGTAATAACTTTGTAATAAATAATTGGGTTGTTAGTGAAATTAGGGGACACAAGTATATTTTAATGTTTGCATAAATGGTAGAAAACATACATATAAGGCTCGTATGACTTATTTGTTATTTTTATCTAACCTGCCATACATTCAGATTTTTATGTACACTATTAGAAATCATGCCATTAGGGAAATCACACACTCACACGACTTGTTTGTTATCAAAGCATAAGCACAAGTACTCCATTTATTCCCCTGTTTACTGCAGCATGTTCATTAGATATCATGCCTATAGGAAATAAACGTCATTATCTGCCCTTCAATTTGCATAACTACAACATGTTCATTACATATCATGCCTATAGGATTGATTATGCTCTACTGGACCTCATTTAGATAGCATGTCCATAGGTTCTTAATTGATTCACTAGCTACTGTTATATCTATCGCTCACCTAGAAAATATTTTTGTAGAAACGAAGTGTTATAAAAATCAGTTTTGAACTGCCAATTATTAGAACTAAGCTATAAAATACTGCCACTCGCTTAGAAAACATGCTAATAGGATCGAATACGAGTAATTTTGAGCATTTCCAATGGTTTTCACTCCCCCCTATTGTGTAGAACATATAGAAATCATGTCTATAGGGCTTAATGAATTCAATTCGACTTAGTTCTAAAACTGTCTACTGTCTAATTGCGGAGGCTAACTTGAGCCTTTAACTGTCCTTAAATGCAATCTTATTTGTTTTGAACGTTGTTCAGTTTTTATCATTTTGAGCAGCCTAGGTAAAGTATAGAACCACACAAATAGAGGTTCAATGCCTCCAGGACCATAGACATGAGACGTGTAGTGCAAGCATAGGGTACGACTTATAATTGAATTAGAGCGCCTTTAGGTAAACAACTTTAACATAGTAACTGGGTAGCAGGAAATGATAGTCTGTGACCGCTGAATAATATGAGCAACTCCCTATCTCAAGGAAGTTGCGAAGTATTATTTATATTACACGGGGTGATCTAGGCTAAAAACTTAGGACCCTCTCCTTCTTTTTTCTTTATACACTTAGTCATCTAGTATAGATTGTTATAATTATATCCTTGTAGATTTGTATCAATTTTACTTGTGTCATAATGAATTTCTTTGCCCTTTTATTTTGAATTTATTTGATCATCTTGTCTAATTATAATTCACATAGTTTAAAGTTCGGTCGGGACCCACAATTGTTGACCTCGAAGAGTTCCTAACACTTTCTTTTTAAGGTAACTTGAGCCCTTACCCGATCTTTGATGGCGTCGACTATTCAAACAGATTTATCCGCAAATAGGTTCCCCAACACACTTTAAAAAACCGTTACGTGACGACTCTTCTCTTTTAACATCCGTTTAAAAGAGTTGTCATATCTCAAAACCTGATTTTGCTAGAAAAAGAGGCGCGATAACGAGTACCGAAAAATTAGCTTGGAAACTGCTCCGGCCTTCTTTTGGTTAATCCCTTTTATGCCGGTAACCGCCTTCCTCTTTTTAGAAGAACCGACAGGAGATGTCCTTGCTGGCTCCTCATTCTATTAGATTGTTGTGAGTTTCACTGACTGAGATTGGTTCACTCAATCATGTCTTGACTATTTATTAGTTCTGTCTTGAATACTGACTCCTGTGTATATAAGATATTCTATCCTAACTGGCTTGTGAGCAACGACTATCAAAGAAATATTTCAGTAACCGACGCAGACATCATATTCAATCCAGTTCACCACGCGTCTCAAGAATTAAATTGAAGATATCCACCACTTCGGATTCAGAAGTGATGTTACCGGATATAACTCCTTTCCTGCCAAGAAATCTTTTACTTCCAGGATTGATCTTGACAATTATTGAGAAAACTATCTGTATTGGTAAAAAATATGGCAAACATGTGACAGACACGAGAATCAAGATGTGACAAACATATTAGGATCTTAGTGCAACTCGGAGTCAACCAATACTGGATTGGCCGAAAACTGAAGAACTCTAAACCGTCTGAGAAGCTAGTCCCTGGTTGCTTCGTCTATGCCAGATAACTCAATCCTGAAAAGATCCCTTCGACTAATCGAAAGTAGGATCTAGAGCCCTTTTAAAAAAATAGTTTTTAAGTGCTGGAGCTTATTTTATAAATAAGCAGTTACTTATTTGGATAAAAGTGTTGAAGCTTAAAACAAATTGTTGAATTGTTTGGTAAACAAGTGTTGGTAAACACTTTTTTTTATTAAAAAGATAAAAATATCCTTAAAGCTGTTAACATTATAAAGGAGCTGATTACTACAATGTATTTAATTATGAATTAATGCAAATAAAAATAATTTATATTTTAATTTAATTTTAATTTAATTGATTACTTTAGATAATTTTTATAAATATTATTATTTGAATGCTCAAAATGCTAATCGTACACAATCTAGAAAGTTCTTCGGTTTTGTGTGAAATGTCTCGTACGCTTGTGAGAAAAAAGGAGATGGTAAAATTGAAACTGAGAGTAATGGAAATCAGAATGGAGGTGTTCAGAAGAGTAATTCAGTAAGATATTTGATTCATTCTAGCGCAATGCATATCAATTTTAGTAGAAAAATTATATTATATGTTTGAGGGTAATTTTGTTATAATGAAAACTTATAATGGACAAGAGAGTAATTTTATTGGTCAAACTAAAATGACTTTTAAACCAAAATCAGAAAAGTTGAGTTCAACCAACTTGTTGCTTTTGGCTTTTTTTAAGCACATTTTAATTTTTTTTAATCAACTTTTTTTTTTTTTTGGTCAAACACTCCATAAAATAGAAATGTGCTTAAACAGCTTTTAAGCCCATCAAAATATCCTCCTAGACATTCATCATCCTTACAATGGAAAGCTCCGAGAAATTAGGGGTTTTATGTTAAAACACGATCAATAGTTACCATTTTATCCTTATAATTACTTTTAACGAATGTAACATGTATGAGAGATTCTAGGGAACGGTTACCATTAAGCGATCCAATTATTGTAACACAAACATGTACGCCACACTGTACTGAAACCAATTGTCTACTAGCAGTCAACGAGCTCGGATCAATAAATAATAATAATTATTATTATTATTATTATTATTATTATTATTATTATTATTATTATTATTATTATTATTATTGTTGTTGTTGTTGTTGTTATTGTTGTTGTTATTATTATTGTTATTATTGTTATTGTTATTACTATTACTATTATTATTATTATTATTATTATTACTATTATTAGTATTATTATTATTATTATTATTGTTATTATTATTATTGTTATTATTATTATTGTTATTATTATTAATAGTATTACTATTATTATTATTACTATTATTATTATCATTGTTAGTATTACTATTATTATTAGTATTATTATTATTATTATTGTTACTACTATTATTATTGTTAGTATTATTATTATTATTATTATTATTATTATTATTATTATTATTATTATTGTTATTATTATTATTATTATTATTATTATTATTATTATTATTATTATTATTATTATTACTATTATTATTATTATTATTACTATTATTATTGTTGTTGTTATTATTATTATTATTATTATTATTATTATTATTATTATTATCTGTTTGCTTCATCATCAATCTCTTTCTGTTATTTTACTTGCATCGTTATCATTATTATATTTTTCATTAACAAAGGTTCATTATCTTCGTTTAACCAAATTGTTTGTAGCCTAATTTCATAAAACTAATTATTAAATTTAATAACCAGATTTTAGGTTAAACAAGTAAAGGATGAGGCAATATGAAGGTAATCTTACCAAGCATAATACGGAAAGGCAAGAAAATTGATCTAGATAATTTTTTTTTAATTACATATATAGGAGATCAAGGGAAAGGGAATAACGAGAATCGGCTCACAACACTTACATGCATGGTAGAGTATCATTGATAAGACTAACTAATAAGCGTTGACGGTGACACAAGAATATTTCTTTTTAAAAAAATATTACTTTCTTGAGTGGTTGCTATTAAGGTAAGAAGCTACATATCACATATGGTTAGTTGAGCAGATATTTTACTGAATATTATCTTATATTTGTATTTTATTTATTACCAAGAATATAATTAAATCTTGCTAAAATTTTATTTTGTCAATGGAGTTATGATCTATAGAAGCATTGTATACCATCAGACAAAGAAAAATAAAAGGATGGCCATTGAATTGATACTTCCAAGAAACATTTTCTTCCATACCAAATAATTAACAATGTTTATCATAATTTTCAATACGATTTTTTAAATTAAGCATGTCGACATTATTAGATTAGCTACTTCGTCAAAATAAGCTTGGCATTTCATTGAACTGAAAGACATAATTCTTGACTCAACCAAGCGGGCTCGAATTCAACGTTGCCATAGATAACTAACAAAGTAGTAAATGTACTAGCTAAGCATGCACCGGGACTCCAAATGTTTGATTATCGTGGTATCTGCGTCAGCTTGTGCACACTTTGATTAATTTTGTGAGGTATTTGCTATTTCTATCGATATAAATATCGGATAATTTTATTCACCAAAACTTGAACAAATGGAAGGAATGCCTTAATGACCTCCCATGGAGTACTATAGAGGTGACCTTTTATTTCGTTAAAATGCAACTGATGTCGTCTTAGATTAAGATTTCTGAAACTTGATCTAATTGTGAAGACACATTAGTATATCATAAAGAGTATTTATTGTAATATATACTCTAGAGGTGGCTTTTTGTCCCCACCTTCATGTATTTATATCTGTAGATATCGTTAATAAATTAAAAAGAGGTCTATATAATCCTCCTGTCCGATCCACGACTATTTTACTCAGAACAAAAACAAAAATAAATAGTCAATGGATATATTAGTCATTCGAGCCAAAGAATTCATGAATGAATTGAAATTA
This sequence comes from Nicotiana knightiana, assembly GCA_005239525.1. Classification (NCBI taxonomy): domain Eukaryota; kingdom Viridiplantae; phylum Streptophyta; class Magnoliopsida; order Solanales; family Solanaceae; genus Nicotiana; species Nicotiana knightiana. The sequence goes on from ML439803.1 coordinate 12,915, forward strand.
GACATAATTTTCCTGTAATATTAATTCATCGGTTAACAATCATTAAGCTAGATAAAGAATGTTTCCTTTGAACATACATTTTCCCGTTAATATTCACGACTACTCAATGTCGTTTGCTTCTATTTTAAATATAACGAATGCAGCAGGTACTTGATTTATCTCCTTGGAAACCTCGAGCTGCGGCATAACTACCGTCTATAGCGCGGTTTAAAATAATATTATATATGTATAACGCATGTATTAACCGCGTTATGTTTGACTGATATGACAGATATGTATAGCGCCTTTAATAACCGCGCTATATATGTATAGCGCATTTATAAAGCGCGCTATACCTGTTTTGTGGGCCCATCGATAAGTCCCTTGCGTTTAACTAACATAACAATAATTCAAATGGGTATAGCCCCTTTAAAAGAGCGCTATACCTCAAAAATTCAGCCCCCCCCCCACACGCTAGGCATTGCCTTATTTAAAGGCGTTAGGATTTTACAAAAATCCATTCAAAAAATATTCTAACTCCCGTTCAAACTTTTCTTCTTGTTAAATTCTCAAGCATTTTTTCATAATGTCTGAAGAGCGAAAAATAAGGTTTTATTATATTTA
>ML439803.1:13563-109041 GCA_005239525.1 Nicotiana knightiana
GGGGGGGTTAGGTTGTGGTGGCGAATAACTCTGTGAGCTATAGTTTATCTCTACAGTGTCATGTTAAATTGCCACTTACAATGGAGTATGATAGATTGATATCGTTGTTATGTAATAAAATGAGTGTGAGGAAACGTTCGGTGAACCTTAAAGTAACCAGAAGATATCCGTATTTCGTCACTTCGCAAGGGGTTGCTTGTTACGCTGAGTTTAAACTCGACGATGATGAAACTTTGAGGGATTTTTTGAGGACTCCGGATGAATACCTGATACGCTCAAATTACACCTTAAAATAGCGTAAACGATCGATGTCAAATATAGTAACCCAACAAGGTTGGTGTCGAATTCAACAGAGAACAATATGGAGGTGATTAGGAATGCAAGAGAATTATCACTTATCGCGCAATGCCAAACAAATAAGATTTTGGTTTTGAAAGTTGCTTATAACTAAATGCGAAAATATAAACTAACCTAGAAAGCAAGTAAAATGATCAATGTCAACAAGAATAGATGCTTCGGGAATTACACTCAAGTAACGATCCAATGTATTTCACGATCGCACAAATATGAGCGAGTTTATATTAATTAGCCATGGATAATAATTCTTAATTAGCTTTTTCCAAAGACTAACAAGACTTCCTAATTGAATTATTCCTAACTCAATTAAGAGATTAAGGACACCCGAATATGACTACAAGTAGTTCAATCCTATCCCTAGGTATAATCTATAAAATGAGGGTTAAAGCCTCAAGTTCTTGCTAATCAATCTTTTCCAACTCCAAATTATCTTTTTCAAAATTAATTTGGAGTTAATGGGCGAGTCCTAGGTTAGCTAATCCCTTTGGAAACATTAAAGAACAAGAATAATTAAAGAAACAATAACTCACTTCATAAATATAATAAAATCATTCAATACATAAGCACAACAAAGTATTTAATCCACACTTTAAATATGTAAATTTCCATAAACAAGATTCAAGGGTTGGAAATAAATACTACACACTTAAATATACATTACAAAACAAGGAAATGAAGAAACAAACATAAATGGGTAAGAAAACCTTAACCACAAGAGTGAAATCTTCAAATCCCAAGTCTGTGTGCAAACCCTAGCTTCAAGACTTGTTCTTTTCTCCACAAAATTATATTTACAAATCCAAAAGATATGTTTAACCTAAGCCAAAGATATGTAAAAATGACTGCTAGGTCGAGTATATGAGAGTGGGCATGGGAAAATGTGATTTTACATTCTTGTCCAGATCTAATGCTCGATAATCGCACCTGCAGAAGAATCCTCGCAGGTGCGACTCCGCAGGAGCGGAAGTCTGGTCGCAGGTGCAAGCTTTTGAATCACTTGTTATTTTCCGCAGGGGCGGATAATTGGTCGCACATGCGGGATCGCAGGTGCGACTTCTATGTGGTTGGGCTGGTCTTCGCAGGTGCGTTCATATCTTCGCAGGTGCGAGGTCGCACCTGCGACCTAAAATCCGCAGGTGCGGAATTACTGAAGCATTTTGTGCAATTTTCACCCCCTTTTGTTCAACTTTCATTCCAATTCAACACCAACCACTTCACGACATCACTTCCCTGAAAATTAAGCAATTACACACTAATAACAACCTCAAATTATCATTGAACAATACAAAGCCTAATGAAAAGAGGCCAAAATGAGTGGTAAAATCACCACTCATCAACACCCCCAACTTAGAACTTTTGCTTGTCCTCAAGCAAATCAAAACTAATAACTCAATGAGGTTCTACTATGTTAAACACAAGTTGTATTGCTCGTATTCACCATTCACATTTTTCACTTAAGCACTCAAACTTATGGATTTGGTTGGTACTAATAATTAGGCTCAAGTATGCAATTAATTGAATAACTCCCTCATTTACAAACAATTTCAAGAAGTGCACGGGAGTTCAAAAACAATAAAGTGATAAGAAAAAGCCTCAAGAAGTGACTGAACAAGACTAGTCTACTACACATGCTCAACTCGCTTATTTTTTATTATATTAATTTCACCATTCAATCCTAATTCATGTGCCCTCACAAGAAAGAAAGAAAGAAAGTCCAACTCACACAATTTGCAAAGTCAACAACAAGGGACATATTTATAAAGCAACTCACACTCACAAAGACTTTCAAGTGCTACAACCAATCATACCATAGGCTTGCCCTTATTTTAATTCATAGCATTTTCAAGAATATTTGGTTGGAGGTCCCATAAGGGCTTTATAAGCTTGTAATGTAGGTTTAGGGAAAGGTAGGATACACATTTGGGAAAATGGCTACACCCTCCTTGAACACTACTCACATTTTTCTTTCTTGATGCACTTTGTTTCTATTCAAACCACATGGCCTAGTTTGCCTCTAGTTACCAACATAGAGTTATTTTAGGCACCTCGCTACATTTCTTCAAAGCTCCCATATTTATTTACATAAACACATTTCTTTTTCTCTTTTTTCTCTTTTCTCTTCCTTCTTTTTTTTGTGTTTTTCTTTTGGAGTTTGAATAATTTCAAAAAACCTTACTAATTTTCACTTTGACACTACACCCNCTCTTCCTTTTTTTTTTTGTGTTTTTCTTTTGGAGCTTGAATAATTTCAAAAGAAAAACTTACTAATTTCCACTTTGATACTACACCCCCAACTTAGGCTTTTTGCCTCATTCTCAATATTCAAGGAGGGACGGGTTCAAAAGAGGAATTATTCTTCAAAAAGGGGAAGGTTAGCATTGAGGTGACCAAAGAAAAAGTTCAAGGCTCAAATGGGGTAACTAGTGATAATATATATACAATGGTGGCTACAAAGGCTAATGGGGTTTTTGAATACACAAAGAATGCCTAAGGTCATTTCTCCAACCAAACATAATTATCATTAGCATTGAAAGACCAACCGGGCAAGTTCTAGATGATGGACGCAAGCACAAGAATTATTTATACAAATACTAACACACATGGCACATGAATCAATCAAGATGGATCAATTTTATTTTTTTTTAATTTTTTTTATAGGAGTTTAGAGCAATATTTTTGAACTAGTGTGTAAAGAGTCACTAACAGAGCCACGAATTTATCACAAAGGTTATCTTTTCACCATGAAACTTAATTGTTTTCATTCAAAATCATATTTCGGAGGGGTATTCTTAGTACACATTTCACATACAAGAGACTAATTTCTTTAGTACCAAATAATCCAAAAGTCTCTTCCTAGCATCACAAGACTAATTCCCTTAAGAAAGTTGTCACACCATCTATCACAGGGACAAGTTACCCAGTTCACTTCAAAAAGTGCTTCTTGGGAAAGAACCATAGCATGAAAAAAACCCAAGAAAGTATTATTATTACGAAAATTAAACTAACTACTCAAAAATAAAACTAACTGCTCAAAATAAAACTAAATTAAACTAACTACTCAAAATAAAACTAAAAAGCTAAAAATAAAACTAACTATTAACAAAACTAAACCAATCACACCAAGCCCGACAAGGGTACATAATATCTATAAATAACAAAGAAGCCCGGCAAGGGCACATAACAATGTCATAAACACATGTCAAAACTAAGTCACAGATAGATAAAATGTACAAAAGCCATAAAATGTGCATATGCCACCCCCAACTTAAAACATTGCAGTGTCCTCACTGCACAATATCAAAATAAATGGCAAAGTTTGAGGGTCTCCCTGAGGTCTACATCAGACTAGCAGACTTTAGGAGAAGTGGCTGGTCAGTGCGGCTGCGCCCAATTGTCATCATCTCAGCATCCTCATCAGCAGCATCATCCTCATCAGCAGCATCCTCAGCCTCAGACATGAAGGAGTACTCCTCGCTATCATCGGCATCTGCAACTGGCAGTGGCTTGCTCGGCTGCCCCCACTTGAAGATTGATTTTACCCCCCTCCATATCTTGACTAAGAGCTTCCCCTTCTTCTTATTCTTCACCTTCTCCTTTTTAAATGCATCCTGCAAATCAACATGTGCCTTTGCAAGGCTGGTGTAGGATCCATCTGCTTCAGAGAAGCAGCCATTCTGTCATGAGAAGCAGCCATCTCCGTCTGAGTGTCAAAATATTTCTTCATCTCAGCTCTGGAATAATAGTCAGGTGGGGGCTGTGGCTGTGAAGTGGGGGGTCCAGTTAGGAGCTTGGACACAAGGTACCGAATAAGAGTGAGCTGGAAGTTCATCTCCCCAAATGGACCTGCTGATGAATTAGGTTGTGAGGTAGATCCAATCTCGGTGGTAGTGGTGGTCATCTTTCTCTTCTTATTCTTTACTGCTCCACCTTCGCCCTTGACCCTCAATGGCTGGAAGGGCTTGTCAGCCGGCACCCGAAGATCATCAGGGCATTCTTCAACCTCTGCCCGTCGGCATAACTCAGTGATCAGAGATGGAAATAGTAGCCCAGGCTCATTGTCAATCATAGATTGACGCATCTCCTGTAGAATATAGTGACCTAGGTTGACTGGAACACTGTCGATCAGGCAGGCTATGATCAGAGCCCTAACATAGGATACGTCTGTGACATTCCCACAGGGGGAGACTCTCTGCTCAGTATGTACAACCATATCTTGGCTTCGGCCGTGAAGTCAGTCGACTTCAAGCCCTTCCTCTTGGTCGCCCATTTTGATCGTACACTTTCTGGGTATAGTTTGGAAGCCAGCCATGCTGCATTTTCACAATTATCCTTCACTATTACTGGCTCCATGGGGTGGTTTTGAATTCCCAGGACAACATTTATATCTTCCACCCCGAATCTCACTTGCTTTCCTCGGATGATGAGGTGAGGATCTCGAAAGGTTGACTGCCTGAGATTGGCATAGAACTCACGAACCCATGTTTCTTTGGCATTGCACGGAGTGGGAATGAAGCATGTACACCCGGAAGATACCAGTCGTTCATAGAATTTTGGCAGTTTCTTGTTCACTTTGTCATCGGCAATTCCTCGCTCAATTACCAATTTCTTGGTCAGTAGGTGTTCAAAGTACCAACGTTGATAGGCAGCCGACATGAAGCAGTAATCATCGTATTGTTCTCTAGCTTCCTCCTCAATTTCAGAATTAATTGGGACATTTTGGCTTGGGTTCGGGTCCATTTTTGAATCAAAGTACCTATAAAAATTCAAAACGAAGTTAGTTAAGTAGTGGAATATAGTTAAGCCTTTTAAAACACTGCAAATAGGCCAAAGAGCCAAGTCGAACGGGCCTGGGCGGGCCCGGTTGCAAGCACACTGGTTTTGGACAAAACTGGGCAGTTTCCGCACCTGCGAAACTTTGACCGCAGGTGCGGTTTCGCACCAGCGGAAAAATAGATCGCACTTGCATATATCTTCGCGCCTGCAGTTATGGACTCACAGGTGCGAGGTCGCACCTGCGAAATTTTGACCGCACTTGCGGTCCTTCGTCCAAAGTTCACCCACCCAGATTTTTTTGTTCCATTTTTTACTTGGGCTTTGCTTTTGGCCACTCATCTGTACTCAATACTTCCAGACTAGTGTACCAATTGTGTTCTAACTTCATTAATACTACACTCAAGGTACGTGGCACTCGATTTTCACTCAGACAATATCTGGACCACTTAGCGAGCGTATGAAATTAACTCCCTCTTCACAGGAATTTGATGCTCGAAACAATCCCTCAAATGGTTGCTTCACTGAAAAAAGCACTCACTAACTACTCTCAACCAAATCCTTACTCTAATTGGAACCTAGGTTGCAAAGTAACAAAACAAAATAATAAAAAGAAAATGAACATAGACTGTACACGGCCATTGAAGGCCTGAGGAAACAAACACATAATTAACAACAAATAGAGAGGAAGAAAGAAGAGAGGGGAAGAAGTTATCTGGTCTCTTGTGGTTTCAGTGTGTGAGAATTGAGAGATATCAGGGCTTTTTCTGTTCTTTGAGAAGTTAGGGCGTAGAGAAAAATTTGGGAATTAAACTGACCTGGGGAATATGATTTGGGATTTAACCTGAGGGCTTCCGCACCTGCGACTAAATTACCGCACCTGCGGTACCGCATGTGCGAAGATAAGAACGCACCTGCGAATGGTTTCGCACCTGCGATGAGAGGGTCGCACCTGCGAGTTCGCACCTGCGGAGAACTGACCGCAGATGCGAAAATACCTGGATTTTGCCCAAAACATTCTATGTGAGTCTGCTACCGCATTTTTGATTGCCGATACCACTCTGCGACAGCATAATCGACATGGGGCATAATAGAGTTGGTCAGTGTGTTTGCCCAGCCATTTGTTTGCTTTCTTGCACTGGTTTTGACTCCCTGGTACCCCGAACCTGCTCAAATCAACTCCAAAAAATGCAAAACTTGGCAGATTGGTTAAAATAACTATAATAAGCTATTCTAAAAAGAAAAATTTCAGAAATGACTTAAAAATTTTTGAAAAACGATGGGTTGCCTCCCACCAAACGCCGCATTTAACGTCGTGGCACGACGCAAATCAACTTTTACCACTTTTCTCGCCACTTTGACGATATGAACTGGGCACCTAGCTTCGAATCAAGCTTGTGACCACGGGCGGTGGGGGGTGGTAGATAGATGACCGAGCCAAGCCTTAATGTCTTCATTTTGCACTTCTTGGCCCGTAGGTGAGGAATGTCATTTTGTCCTTCAAATTGCAAGATATATGGTGTGAATTTCTCCTCCTCGGAACACTCCATTGACTCGTGTAGTTCAACTTCCGTTTTACCACACAATCTCAATGTTGAAAAATGCTTGGAATGTGCCTTCAACCTCCTAACTTGCAATTTTCTCCGGATCTCGACATCCTCATTTTCCCCCGGAATTGAGTCAATTTCAACCAAATTTTTAATCACTCCGGTTGACTCAAATTCCCTATTTTTGTTGGCATCCAAAATACTCATAGAGTCGGTTGGCGGATGTTCAAGACTTGATTCCTCAAAGTAGCTCTCACTCTCACTCTCGGAATTGGACTCTTCTAGAATGTCATCCACACTTTCAATTTGAGATGCGTGATGAGTCTCCATCAACGCTTGCATTTGATCCTCCAAAGTGCGGATGTGTTCATCATTTTGAGCCACATCATTTTTCAATCCTTCGAGCGCAAGGTTGTGCTTTTCCTCATGTTCAAGAATGGCCTCCAACATGAGCATTATCTTCTCATTTTGAGCATTTGAGAGTTCTTCTTGGCTTTGTTCAAGTTCCAAGGAAGAGTTTTCAACTTCTTGATTGTCACTTATCTCCAAGTTTTTTTTGATCCTTGAAGCTTCAATCATTGCATCCATTTGTGAGTGCAACCTTTCGAGTGTCAAATCATTTTGGAGACTAGAATCCAAAAGATCTTCCAAGGCATTTTGGTATTGGTTCCCTTCTTCAAGTAGGCACTCCAACATGAGCTTGAACTCTCCATTTCTACCATGCTCACATTCTTCCTCTTCATGGCCCCTAAAATTTCCATCACAAAAAGTAGATTCATCAAAGTAGGGGCTCGGGGAAGGGACGGATAAATACGAACAATCATCCCAATGACCATTTTGGCGACCACACCTATCACAAATACTCCACTCATGGGTTTGAGATTGTGTGCACAATTCATTCACGGGAGAATTTAAACAACTTTTCCACGAGTGTGGTCCTCCGCAATAAGGACAAGGGTCATCAAAATATGAACAACTACCATCCGACCAATTTTCATTATATGATGCAATATTTTTTTTTAATGAAAAATTAAGAAAATAAAAAAGAAAAATAATTACACAAATATTCAAAAGTTTGAATCAAAGCACTTATGGTTACTTCTCAAACAACCTAAATTAGCCAATTGTTCCCCGACAACGGCGCCAAAATTTGATATGCTCAAATTACACCTTAAAATAGTGTAAGCGATCGATGTCAAATATAGTAACCCAACAAGGTTGGGGTCGAATCCCATAGAGAACAATATGGAGGCGATTAGGAATGAAAGAGAATTATCACTTATTGCGCAATGCCAGACAAATAAGATTTTGGTTTTGAAAGTTACTTATAACTAAATGCGAAAATATAAACTAACCTAGAAAGCAAGTAAAATGATCAATGGCAACAAGAATGGATGCTTTGGGAATTACACTCAAGTAAGGATCCAATGTATTTCATGATCTCACAAATATGAGCGAGTTTATGTTAATTAGCCACGGATAATAATTCTTAATTATCTTTTTCCAAAGACTAACAAGACTTCCTAATTGAATTATTGCTAACCCAATTAAGAGATTAAGCACACCCGGATATGGCTAAAAGTAGTTCAATCCTATCCCTAGGTAGAATCTATAAAATGAGGGTTAAAGCTTCAAGTTCTTGTTAATTAATCTTTCCCAACCCCAAATTATCTTTTCCAAAATTAATTCGGAGTTAATGGGCGAGTCCTAGGTTAGCTAATCCCTTTGGAAATATTAAAGAACAAGAATAATTAAAGAAACAATAACTCACTTCATAAATATAATAAAATCATTCAATACATAAGCACAACAAGGTATTTAATCCACACTTTAAATATGTAAATTTCCATAAACAAGATTGAAGTGTTGGAAATAAATACTACACACTTAAATATACATTACAAAGCAAGGAAATGAAGAAACAAACATAAATGGGTAAGAAAACCTTCACCACAAGAGTGAAATCTTCAAATCCCAAGTGTGTGTGCAAACCCTAGCTTCAAAACTTGTTCTTTTCTCCACAAAATTATATTTACAAAGCCAAAAGATATGTTTAACCTAAGCCAAAGATATGTAAAAATGACTGCTAGGTCGAGTATATGAGAGTGGGGATGGGAAAATGTGATTTTACATTCTTGTCCAGATTTGATGCTCGATAATCGCACCTGCGGAACAATCCTCGCAGGTGCGACTCAGCAGGAGCGGATGTCTGCTCGCAGGTGCGATATTTTGAATCACGTGTCATTTTCCGCAGGGGCGGACAATTGGTCGGACCTGCGGGATCGCAGGTGAGAAATATACTCCGTAGGTGCGACTTCTGTGTGGCTGGGCTGGTCTTCGCAGGTGCGTTCATATCTTCTCAGGTGCGAGGTCGCACCTGCGACCTAAAATCTGCAGGTGCGGAATTACTGAAGCATTTTGTGCAATTTTCACCCCCTTTTGTTCAACTTTCATTCCAATTCAACACTAACCACTTCACGACTTCCCTGAAAATTAAGCAATTACACACTAATAACAACCTCAAATTATCATTGAACAATAAAAAGTCTAATGAGAAGAGGCCAAAATGAGTGGTAAAATCACCACTCATCAATACCGGGAATTTCTTGTAATAAAAATGTTGGAAATGTACGTCAAGGTTGAAGACGTTCCCAATAATGAGGTCGTGCATAGTAGGGATAAGCCCCAGTCATCGGGTGGTTATTCTGGAGCAGTTTTTGCCGGACAGGTTGCGGATGAAAGAGTTTGCCTTGATTTAAACTTATCACCACCGGCGAATGAGCAGCGAGGAAGTAATTTCTCTTTTGCTTTACATAATCCACAAGACGAGTGGTAAACTTCAACTTTCCTTTGTGTTACGATATATATTTTTGTTGTATTGAATTTATATTAACGCTCATATATTCCACAAGGGGTACTAGCTATATATGGAGTAAGTGGGGTGATACAGCTATATGAAAAGCATTTATTAACTTCAGTAGCTTATTATTTTGTTGTTTGTGTAGTGAAAATGAGCAAGTTGAACCACCTGTCCTCACTTAACTGCTCGAAGATGACATATTAAATCGGGATCTGGCAGATGCACAGAGTGAGGAAGATAGCAGTGATTATGACAACAATGTCGATGATTCTGGAGACGACACACCCTTCCCTCGTGAGGATGGTGCTGAGGAGGAAGAGAATGAAGGACCTGATTTGATGAGGGCATATGCTCCACCCCCCGTTAGACCAAGAGTGTACGAGTCCCAAGTGCCGTTTAATTCAAGGAAGATTCCCTACCTTGATGACTTACAAGTATGCCGGATGTGGAAGCTCTCACAAGGGATTTTGATGAAATTCGGACAACAATGTGGGATGATTCTAGACCAACGGTGCTGGCAAAAGGCATGCTTTTTCCTGATAAAACGCGCCTAATCAGGGTAGCAAAAATGCACAACATAAAAGACTGTCGTAAGATGACGGTATGGGAGTCAACTCCAGAGGTATACAAGGTTGTTTACCGTAGATGGTTTACGAGTTTTCATTGGATGTTGCGTGCGACCAAGAAGAACACAGGTCTGTGGAAAGTGGGTAAATACATTCCCACTCACATATGTGAAATTGACATATTCAATGGGAATCACTACAACTTGGATATTGACTTGATTTCTCTTGTCCTTATTCCACACCTTGACGCATCCATAAGGTATAAAATCAAAGAGTGCATTACATCAGTCCACCAGAAATATGCCATACCATTACCAAAAGAAAGGAATTTCTCGGGCGCATACGTGCATTTGAAATTGTTTATGGTAACTGGGATAAGACATTTGCAGCTCTACCCAGGTACATGGCCGCACTCAACACTTTAACCCCGGGACGGTTGTTGAATAGAAGCTTGAGCGGAGTCCGAGAAAACTAGAATATATATTCAATTATGTGTTCTGGGCATTTAAACCAGCAATTGATGGTTTTTCGCATTGTCGGCCGGTAATATCCATAGACGAAACTCATGTCTATAGAAAGTATGATATCAAGCTGTTGATAGCCGTTGCAGTAGATGCTAATGGACAAATATTTCCTCTAGCTTTTTCTATTTATTCCAATGAAATCCAAGAGACGTGGACGCTACTTTTGAACCATTTGAAAGAGCACATTGTCAAAAAACGTTTCGGTATTTGTCTAATATCTGATCGGCATGGTGGTATCTTAAGTTCTGTAGAGAACTTGCATGCATGGAAAGAAACTTATGCCTACCACCGTTACTGTGTGAGGCACTTAAAGGCCAATTTCTAGAAGGCACATCCCAACAAGGACCTGCATGATTTGATGTGGATGGCAATAGTAGACCACCAAGAGCATAAATTCTGGAGGCACATGGAATCTATCAGGAAGGAATACGAGAGAGTCTATCATTGGTTGATGCGACACGAGCTGCAGAAGTGGATTTTGCATGCAGATGGTGGAAGAAGATGGGGAATTCTGACTACAAACGTGTCAGAATATTTCAACGGGTTATTGAAGTCGGGAATAGGATTGCCTGTCACTGCCATGGTGTTGATATCGTTCAAGCAGATGGCGGAGAGGTTTGTAGAAAGGGTTGCATATGCAACGTCATTGATGGAAAGGGGTGTTGAATTTATGCCACTGCCGAAGAAGAGATTTGAGAAATACAGGCGGCGAGCACATTGGCATTCATTTTTGCAGTATGATCACGACGGAAATATTTTTGAAGTTCGCACCTCTATCCATTAAAATCGGGGGAATAATGTACATACCATAAATGAATCTAGAAGGTTGTGCTCTTGTGGGAAATGGTCCATCCACCACATGCCATGCTCACATGCCGTGAGGTGCTTTCAACATGTTGGTTTAGGGCCAACCAACTACGTTGATAAACTATATAGTGTTGCTGCTTACTTAAACACCTATAGTGGGCAGTTGCAGCCAGTGGGTGCTGAGCATTATTGGCCGCCAGAATCATTTAAAATAGTGTGTAACAAGGACTATTTGCGTCGAATACAGTTGCAGAAGAGAACGCGTATACAGAACCAAATGGATGTTAGCGATATCGTTTATGCGCGCAAAATGTGGTATATGCTCACAAACAGGACACGACCATCGAAAATGTCCTTCGGCTGGTTTGGGTGGAGGCGGTAATTAAGCTCATGGTAGGTGTTCTTCTAATGTGCCCAACTATCAATGAGTTTATATTGTAATAAGTAGCTGTTTTGTTTATGTTGGAAGATGTATCAAATAAAATTATATTTCCATTGTTGTTAAATCTTATTGATATTTAACATTTTTGAGTTGAGTAAATTAATACATTTCTCCCTCCCGTTCACGTAATCAAAATTAGAATTGGATAAATATGGGAGCAAAGCATAGCGCGGTTAAATATTACGTTATATGAATTATGTGTGTTGTCTTGTCGAACTGTAAAGCTGCCCGCCTAAGAAAAAGCTCTTTTGTATCCGACAAAATCTTTTACACGCAAAGCATAGCGTGGTTAAATACTACATTATGTGAATATATATAGCGCGGTTAAATACTACGTTATGTGTGTTTCCTTGACTATAAATAACAGGCGCATTCTAGTTATTTTTTGCGCTTAAAAATAACTAATAGTAAAACTTTTCATAAAAGCAAGGTTTTTTTACTCTTTAACAAATGTCTGAACGCCTTTATGTACCAAGGTGCAAGTGCGGCAAAAAATGCATGATGAAGGAATGTTTTGATGATGGTGAAGTTGGACGCCGCTACTGAATGTGTGTGAACAAGTTTTATAGTGTTCTCGACGAAATATTTTGCAATCTTGAGGTATGGATTGATGATCCCTGTATTTAGGAATGCTACAAACAATCTTTGCAGTTTCTTCATAATTTGACCTTAAAACAGTGGGAATATGAAAGAGAATATAAACGAGAAATTGTGGAGTTGAAGGAGAAACTGAAAGAGACTTAATTGGAAACAAAATAAGCTGGAAGATAAATTTAAGTGGTTGGAGCAGAAAATAATGGGCGGCAGTGACTAAACAATGACATGTATGTGTTGAGTGTACTACTTTATCTTTATGTTTCCCGTGTCATGTATTTTCATTAGTTGTACTGAATTTAGATTATGTTAAGTTGCTATGTTTGTGTTTGTGTTGTAGTATTAAAACAAAGAAGGAACGGGGAAATAAAAACATAATGCGCATATTATGTAAACATAAAAAATGTTGTTATTATTCACATAAAATAATATTAACATAAAATACAAAAAAAAATCAATGCGTCCCACATCTTGTGTGCTTCAACGCAGCCGCTAACCTGAGGCGCATCCCATCCCTCCCGGCTACACTATCAGGATCATCCTCATCACGTCGCCTCTTTATAGCAGGATGCGCTGAAGGATGATCATCAGTGGTGCTGGCAGGATCGGTAGAAGGGGCCGTCGGTCCAGTAGAAACCTACAGAAGAATAAGTCAGCTCAGTATAGGAAAGTATATATTAAGTCACAACAATTAAGATTGTGTTACCATGTTCTCGTCGGGCTCCTGAATATAATCATCCGTCGCAGCAATGTCAGCATCGCACGAAGGAGCCTCCGTGACGGGAGGGGATGAAGCCTTAATAAGGAAATTAATAAAGTTATGGAAAATAAATGAGAAAAGTAAAAAAATTTAAATTTAATACTAATAAAACCATACGTGCGCCTGTGATGACGAGCCATAACTTAGCCGGCGCCCACTATCCAAATCTCGGGTCGGTCGATCCTTAGCAGAGGTCGATGGTCCTGGGAAGTATGAATCCCAATCCTCTCCGGTAAGGTCTGTTTCCATGATCAATAATGGACCTGACGGGGTCACCTGCGAAGTCCCTGGAGTGAGCTGCATACCAAGGCTGTATGACGCATGCTGCTGGGATAATCGTGCGGCTAATGTAGGTCACCCAGTAGATCAGCATCAACATCATCAACAGGGGCCTCCACTCCGCCTTGCTGGGGAAAACTTCCTCCCCGCCCACAACGACCCCGTGCGGCGCCCCTACCTCGTGGGGCACCCCCACCTCGAGGGGCAGCCCTGCCTCGTGGGACAACCCTGCCTCGTCGGGCACCCCCACCTCATGCGACACCCCTATCTCGTTGTTACTGCTCTGGCGCCACATAAGTAGGGTCGTGTCCCAAGTGTTGGTCCTCTCGAGCTCGTTGCAGTGTCCGGCAGCCACCTCTGCAAGTTGCCGACCGTAATCGTGCAAAGCGGTCGCTCCCTCGCCGGCATGTTGCTGCATTTGTAGTCCCGTTTGGTAGACTATATGTAGTCCAATAGCCTGCACAACGTATAAAATATAAACTATAGATATTGCACTAAGTTACAGTTATATAATTAATAATAACAAAAAACATACCAGGGCCTCGTGCTGCCCCGCGTATGGAACGTACCGACCGCCAGCTTGATGAATGGGATTCCCGACAAAAAGTCAGGTAACGCGGCGGTACCAGGGCATATAAAGCTGAATAGTCTCTGTCTGGATCAGTGAAGGGGGAGGCAGAATCAGGTCAGCTCGCTGGTCCCAAGTATGGACCTGCGCCTCTAGCCATGCTACATATGCGTCGTCCACCCTGGAATGATCATCCCGCTGATAATGTGTAGCCTCCCATGTAGGCCCCCTTGGTATATACTGAGGTCGACCAAATTGTCAAAGTACCCGCTCCGTCGCATGATACTCCACAATAACAAGGCACATCAGCAGGACGAAAATGCTCCAAATCAGTCGGTCGGCCGAGCAATAATCGGGCAGGCCACCTATCAAGTTGTCGTTTTGTGACATCCAAATGAACTATCAAATGACAATAGAAAACATGAGTATTCGCAACACATGTGAAGCTATACCAAGTAAGTTTAGGTACACATTTACCTGTGCGCCCTCCAGCATATCCAGCACATCCCTGCAAAGGGGGAGATTATGCTAAGCATCATAATCTCGTACATATCCACGCCGGAGAACCCACCTCCTAGCTAGAGGGATAAATGAAGGTGGTACATCCGGAGGTAATGGTGGTAGAGGTGGCTGCAACTGCAAGAACCACTCCTAGGCCCAAACCTAACATACAAAGTTGACATAAAGTTTAAGATAAATTTTGACTAAATAGAATTGGAAGGAATGAACAGAGGTATTCGAATATGTTGTCACCTGTAGAAGTAGAAAAAATCCACATACGTCATGCTGGATGCCCATGCTCGCCCGGCACAAATGCCTGTACATGTAGGCGAGAACAGCAACACCCTAGCTGTATTGGGGTAAATCATCTAGAAGCTGAAGATGATGAAGAAATCGCAAGCTGACTAGGTTTCCTGAAGTGTTCGGGAACAAGACCCCACCAAATAGAAGGAGCAGCAACAACCTGCTATACCGGTGAATATGTAGATCATCTGTATCGCTGGTGATGTCGGGGTGTAATATCTCCAAATGCTGTCTAATAGCTGTCAATCTCATGCGACTGGCCCCTGAGTATGCAGTCTCATCCCGTGGCATGAAGCCAGTGAACTGCAGAAGCATGTCTAAATGCTAGCCACGCGTCATCTCTCTCATGCCTTGAGGCAATGCAGCAGGCAGTCCATCAACGGGCAGCCCATATAAAACCTCCACGTCATGCAGTGTGATAGTGGCCTCGCCAATGGGTAGGTGGAAATTGTGCATCTCCGGTCGTCACCATTCTATCAGGGCCGTAATCAAAGACCAGTCGAGCTGTAGCCGCCCGATCTCAAATATCTTGTAGAAGTTCGTATCCCCAAGGCGCTGGACTACACAAGGATGGAGAACTCTGTCCCTCATAAAATCCCACAAGTCGTCCACTCGCCTAACACGGAGAGTCTGGGCCATTAGCTCTCCCTCCCATATATAGGCGGACCTATGATCGCCCTGTACACTAATAGCTCATCGGAGATAGGTCCGGGATGCATAGGCGGCACGTCCATGTCGTCTACTGTAAATTAAACAATATTAATTGTATGTTTGATCTGTAAATTAAATAATTATTTTTTATCATATTTAATTGGACAGAGTATATATCTATGGGTTTCATGCTCGATATTTGAGGCCCAGTAGCACCAATCTCTCCTGATTTCTTGTATGTGTCAATTTTATTATTTTCGAAATTTTGTATGTTTGATCTAAACATTAAATAATTATTATCATATTTTATTAGATAGAGTATATATCTATAGGTTCCAGACTCGATATTTGAGGCCCAGTAGCACCAACCTATCCTGAATTCTTATGTGTGTCAATATTTTTATAATTTTGTGTGTTTGTTGTTAATACCCAATTTTTCCTCAAACTATTTTAAAATTTGCATATATACCTTCAAAATCACTCTGTATAATAACTGATATTTTTCCGTAATTTTTCATATTTTTATTAAATTCTTTTCCAATTTATTCAGTATTTTTATAGTCAATAATTATTCGTAAATTGTATTATAAATAATTTCAAAATGTTTTCCAGCTCAATATATCATTTTTAGATTTTATAGTATTTAATTATTCCACAAAATAGTAAATTTGACATTATTTGACCATAATTACAATAAATTTGCAATTATAGCCTAGTTATACACTTTATACTATTTTAATTCAATAATTAGTCATTTTATATTTTAAACACTGGTTAATTATCTTAATTTAATCTATTTAGCATTAAATTAATTTTATGTAATTATTAGCTATTTTTTATTAATTATTTATCTATTTAATCGGGTATTTAACAATTAGCCCTTTCCTATTTAAATTATAGCCTAATTTAATTTAACCCCAACCCAGTTGAAACCAGCCCAATTACATAACCCAATACCCAAGCCCAAACCTAAATCTACCTGACCCAACGTCTGAACAAACCCTGGCCATTGATCAAACTTGATCAACGGCCCAAAAACGACCTTCCTCTATTAAACCTAGACCTACCCCCCACCGAACTCTCATTTTCTCACTGGTCTCTCATCTCTCTACTCTCTCTCTCTCTATCTCTCTAAGTCTCTTCTAGAGACTTCCTGTCCCTATGGCTCCGATAAACCTCTTCGTCTTCTCCGGCCGTCTCTTTGCCGGAGACCATGAAGCCCTCATCATCCTCCTGCCTCCTATGGTTCCTTCACGCCGATAATGCTATCCCTAAGGCCCCCAAAGGACGAGGACCAGTTTCCTCACACCTATGGTCTGTTCCTGCTTGCTTCAGGCCTCTAGGGCTCGATTATGAGTAAGATATTTCCATCTTTGGCCCAAACCTATGGGTTTCTAGGCCAGTATCTTCATCTCTGGGTTCACCCTCCAAACCCTAACTTCTGAATCTTCTGATTCTTTTAGATATGTAATAGATCTATGCATACTATGAGGTTTTACTATGTTTTCTTTAAAGAATCTCCCATCTCTTGAACGATTTCCTCATTTTTCATACTAGGGTTTCAAAACTTTTTTTGCAAAATGATTTCTTTGGATTTTCAACAATTACTTTATGATTTTGAGCATTTTTAAACGTCACCTGAGTCTTTTCTTTTGTTTGATCCATTTTAATTAAGAAACCCTAATACTTCTAGGTTCAACTTGAAGGTTTGAATCTGTTTGCAATGTTGTTTGCATGAACTTTCTGGATTTTTTATGAATGCCCTATGTGTTCTATGCTTCTTGCCCTCATTTGTTGTTAAGGTTTTCTAAATCTCTATTGCCCTTTTAGCTACTTGCTTAGGGTTTCTCTCACTTTTGCTCAACACATGCTATTTATCGACTAGTAAGTTTGATTATTCGTTTTATTGATTACTGGTTCTGAGCATTTCTCATAAAGCTGTAATATCTTCCTTGAATCTGTGACTCCGTGTATTCTCTTGATAGCTCTGTACTGATTTTTGAAATTGTTTCCCCGATTGTGTGATGATTTCCTTAGTTAGTATTGACCTTTGTAATTTTTCAATCTCATGCGTAATTCTCTGAACCAATTTTTCGGAATTAAAATTGTACCCCACCCTATTTATATGCACAAACATGCTGTTAATTACTTGACATATACTTTCCTTATTTGAAATATTCTGTATCCAGTCCTTATTATATGCCACATGCTTTTACTATGGTAAAATCAGTCTTGCGATTGATTCCTTTCCTTGTTTAATATGACTTGTATCCGTTTGAACTATGATTCCCTGATTAAAGGATGTCCGATTCTTTAATTGATTCTGATTGAGGTTCTTCCTAAAACTCTGCTAAATTATTGTTTCCTACCTTATTTCTCTGGCCTGTTTAAGACTATAAATGCCTCTACTCTCATTAGCATAAAAAACAAACATAGACCTTGTTCTATTCTCTCTGGCTCACACACACACAATCTACTATTCTTCTCTCGGTTGTTTGCTATTGCTAGTCGGCTGGAAGCCAAGACTAGCTATTCTACTTACTTCTTATTCTGTATTTTCTGTCTTCAACTGCTATGTTTCCAGTTTATATTTAAAGTCTCCAAAACAACATGTTTCTCTGGTTATTGCGATGCATCCTGCTTCTAGTTTCCTTTTACTTATGGTTATGTCGTCCTACGTGCAACTAGTTTCACATATTATGTTTTTTGGTTCTGGGTATCTCCTCCCTTATAGCCTCAGCCTGCAATCCCTAGGATACTATAATTTCCTTGTATGTTAATTAACGTGTGTTTCTTAAACCTATGTGTAATTATGTCCTACCCCCTCCCAGCACTCCCTGTAATCTGATTCTGAGATTGGTTTTCAACCATGATCGATCCCATACTCTAGGTATCTCTGACTGTATGACCATGTCTAACTAGTATTCCTAAGTTGGTGTCCCACTACCTGTAACCAATTGCAAGGCTTCTCCCTAGTTTGTGTCCATCATGTTGTGTGCTTTATGTGTCCCCAATCCCCATTGTCCCTGAGTGAAATCTATGCTTGAATGTGTTGAACCTGTGTGAGTTGTTTGCTGCTTTCCAAAGATGTTTACATTACATTCAAGTTGTTTCATTACAGATCAAAACCTTTTCAGAAAAATTTCCTTATTTACAGAATCAATCCAGTGTTGTTTTGTGTCAAAACCTTTTCAAATCTATCTCCTGCATTTCACTTGATTTCTAGTCCTTTAAGTTCTGCCCCCTCAGTGTGAGCACTGCTTTGGGACCTTGAGTTCCCTCTGAGCTCTGACACACTGAGGCTGGTATTTCCACACTGCACATGTTTAATTCCTGGTTACTAAGTCTGGGTGTGAGCATTGCCCGGGAGCCCTTGAGCCTTAGGGAACTTTGACACACCCGGACTGTGAAAAGGCTATGAATACCATATGGCAATGAGTTTTAGAGGATTTGGGCCTAATTGAAGGCCCCCTATAGAATAACTTCTTATTTTTCACTTCTGGTTGTGTAATTCATAATCCTTGGCCTGTAATAATTTATAAATAATTCTGGGGCTGGATAGTGAAACGGGAGGGGTAACTATGCATGCCTAGCTATTACAAGGGTAGAAACCATGCTTAGGTTTTTATTCCCTATCTGTGCAATAGAGATCCTGTGTAGGTTCATGTGTCCATGCATTAGATATCATGCTACTTAGGATTTATGTGTATTGTATTCAACATCTCATCTACGCTTAGAAATCCTGCCTATAGGATAAATAATAACAATAAAATAAACTGCTATTACGTGATTCTGTCCATGTAAACATGTTCTGAAGTGTCCTAGGATAAATAAACTGCAATCATGTCCCACCACACCTGCGCACTTAGAGATCCTGTTTCTAGGTAAGTAACATTAACAAGCTGTAGTCTTGCTATTCCTGAAACGGTGCATAATGTTGTGATTTTATGTGCATTTAGAAATCCTGTTTAGGTTATTATGCATCATTTTGCATTAGACATCATGCTATAGGATCGTACTCATTTAACTACACTTAGTGTAAATGCAGATATCTTAAACAGTCCCCTGTTCTAAACAACTGGTAATTAGTCCTTGCACATCTTCAACACCTAGAATTGCATGTTATTAGCTATAAACAAATCTGAACAACTGTTGCATGTTATCCTACACCTAGTCAAGCCTCAAGTAATCAACTTAAAATATAAAACCAGAATTGTCCTTTGTGATTAGTGTTCAACTGTCAGCATGCATAAAACCAATAGGCAAGTCTGATTAAGACATCCTCTCTGAGTTATGCAATAAATCTGTCTTTGTTATTATCACTTAAACGCCATGCATAGGATCTGAATCTGGACCTTAATTGTGTATGAGATATGCTGTTTATGTGCACTGTTTGTGGAGGTCTTTGAGCCCTTTCCTGTTTATGTGCTACCCCCTTTATCTGTAGTTCTACTTGTTCATTATATGTCGCCTTAGCATTTTCACCTTTAAAACCTGCGGGTTCGCCTAGAATCTCCTTTAGGATATGAGTCCTAATTTACTTCGGGACTGATAGGAAGGGACGAGTAACAACATGCAGTACAGGTCGAGACCAACACTCGATTTAGTTGCTTTCACGGGGTGGGAAAAGGGTAGAATATGGATATGATGGTTGGTGGGCTAATACCACGTGTATCCCCTCTTCGAGGAGTGATTACCGGGTATTGCATTGATGTGATCCATATTATTATAAACCTAGGAGACCTTTTATATGCTTAGAGTGTAATCCTTTCAAAAGCAATCTTCTTTACTATTTTCAAACATCTGCATGCTTAAGACTTAAATCCCCTCTTATTTGAGCCTTTATTTGTTTGTTTGCTAAGCGTACAAATTCACAGAAACCATTTGCCCGGGAACCGCACTTGTGGATCCTGAGGGGTGCCTAACACCTTCCCCTTAGGATAATTTCAAGCCCTTACCCAATCTCTGGTTAGTAACGTAATTGTAATTGAACCCCTTAGGTTCCCTAACGCACCGTTAAAATCGTTAGGTGGCGACTTTTCAAAATATGCAAATCCCTTTCCCAAAAGGAACGAGTTGTCTCAACCCATGTCATAAACCCCTTTCAACTGGGTCCCGAAAGGAGTGCTCGATGAAAAGGGGGGGCGCGACAACATGGCGACTCTGCTGGGGATATCCAGGATTTTACCATTTCAAGTTGTTTCGTGAATTTGTGCCTTTATTTTTGTTTAAATACCTGCACCCTTTCCTCTTCCCTTTACATGCAATTAATTGTTTATTTCAGGTATTTACTTTTCCTCAAAGATGAAACTAACATGTCTCTTTTGTTTTCTTTTATAACTACTTTAAATCATTACTGTTGTTTTTACCGCTTTCTTTAACGTGAAAATACGTGACAACTTGTTTTAATACTTATTATTGCATAATCATGCTCAACATTCATACTCCACTCGTGCTAAACAAAATACTATAGCAACGCTTAATGAGTGGTTGCGCTCTTCTTATATTATCATCCACTAAATTCGGAAAGGCTTATTTGCGGTAAAACTAGTCGATCAGCGGTGCAGTCGACGGTTCCGTGCCTTTCCCCCTTGAGTTGTCCACTCAAGGGTACCGGTCTAAAACAAAATAGAAACCCTACTTTGTTGCACTGTTACATGCATCATGGTTATACCTAGACGAGCTAAAGTGTCGTCCGCATGATAGCTTTTAATATAGCCTTATCCAAAGTCCACTGGGTTTCTCTAAACCTAAACGGACGCCCCCAGGTTCTGTGCATTTATTTGGAGAACTAAATGCTTCATGCTAATTATTGACGTTAAATAGTCGAGTCCGGTGGGGGTAAGGGCCTAACCTTATTTGCTTTGCAGAAAAATAAGGCACGAAGTCCCTAGATTCGGCATGGCATCCAATATCCACCCAAGACTGTCGAGTTGGTGGGAGGATCTGCACTCTAGCGACAAAGCTATCATCAGGAAACACTTGGGTAACCTACCATCTCTCCTAGAAATCCAGCCTAACAAAATGATAATAGAGGCTGCTACCCTGTTCTGGGATCGTTAAAGGTCCGTGTTCCACTTTGGGAACATCGAAATGACGCCTTTGATAGAAGAGATAGGAGGGATGGCTAACCTAGTATGGGAAACTCCAGGGTTGTTGATGCCTGAGAACCGCACAGGCAAAAGTTTCCTCAAAATGATGGGCCTGAAAAAGGATGCAGAATTGGTATGTTTGGAGGATTCATACATTCCTTTTGACTACTTGTATGAAAGGTATGGCTACAACAAATCATATCGTACCTACCATGACGAGTTTGCTATCACCTCTCTGGGACACGTCCATCGGCGAATGTTCGTGTTTATGGTTTGCTTTTTGGGTTTGATCATATTCCCAATGAAGAAGGAAAGGATCCATACCAGGCTAGCCATGGTAACTAAGACCATAATGGAAGGGTAGATGGGCAAGACTATAGCATTGTGCCCATGATCGTTGCAGACATATATCGGGCCTTAGAAATGTGTCAATAAGGAGAAAAGCATTTCGAAGGTTGCAATTTATTACTTCAAATCTGGCTCATGGAACATCTCCAAAGAGGCGAATACCGACAAGACATTCACCGCAGAATGTGGGATGACCACATCGCTTTCCATCACCCAAAGCGAATGAATTATATCCCCAACATGTTCGCTCAGCCTGAAAATACCGAGGGATGGGTTGAGCTTTTTGATAACTTGACTGAAGAGCTGGTCCAATGGATGTTTGAATGGTTTTCGACGGATGAGTTCATCATTCGATCCCGAGACGCATCATTTCTGATACTGATTGGTCTAAGGGGGACATACCCTTACGTCCCTCTTTGAGTTATGAGGCAAGCAGGTAGGAAGCAAATCATCCCTAGGGTAGAGAAGATGAGCCATCTTCGAGCTAATTTTCAAAATAATGACAATCCTCACAAGTGCCAAGCTCAGCACCTGTGGCACTGCAAGATTATACTTGAGAAAGACACCATCGAGCCAGACAGGTATCATGCCGGTTGTACCCCTTTCTATCTTGGTTGGTTAGAAGAGGATTTGGGTGGCCAGACAAGCCAGGGTACGTCCGAGGTCACAGGGTTATAGATGAAAGGGACGAGGCACAAGTCAAATACAACCAACTACGCAAGATGATCCGGGAATATGAGGATGATCACCACAAGATACATGAGTCCAACAAGAAATTGATCGAGGAATAGAAGGACATGGCTATCAGCACCAACAAGAGGCTGGGGTACTTGGAATGAGGTATAGTCGAGCTGGAAGAAAAGTTCATCAAAAGAGTTAAGAATTTTCAAAAGGCTGAGGGAGATGATATCTAGCTAGAACCTACCTGTTGCTGGGACTTCGAGAGCTGGGAAAACTGTACAAGGAAAGCAAGAATTCCGAGTTTGGGGAAGGTCCTTCTGGGACCAAGTAGATAGGAGTGTCTTTATTTTTCTCTATCAATGTAATAAGGCCAATGGCCATTAGCGACTTTTATTTTTTGTCTATCGTTTTGGGATTTTTCTATTTTTCTTATCAATAAAATGAGGCATTTAGCATTTTAAGTTCTCCAAATCAATTTGTCGCTAGGCCTACCTCGGGCACAAAGAGGTTCCCAACTTAGGACGCGCTTTATATTTCCGCATTATGTGTTTAAATACCGCAATATTCTTTTCATAATCCTCACTGACTTGGTTACCTTTTGTTTTTATTTATTTTTCTTACTCCCCTCCCCAAAGGTTAGTTCGTGCATTCTAGCATCATCAGCCTATCGCACAAGATCCAAGGGCCCTCCACCTCCTCCTCCTCCTCCTAGTCCTCCTAAGGTCAGAGACAAAGGAAAAAGTAAGATGGAAGAGTCCAGCGGCACCAGAAAGGAGAATATGATTGAACGAATAGAGCCACTGATGGCCGAGGTATTCAGGTCCTGCATGAAAACATGTCACCACTTGAACAGAAATTGCTGAAGTTTCAGGAAGAACTCGACCAAGTCCGGAATCTGGCCAACCTGTCATTTTCCCTCAACATCCCTGATGTCAACCTTCCAAATGCTCAAAACCCCGCACCTCCACAAAATATCCCAAGACAACAAAATCATCTCGCACCTCACCATCACGCCACTCCCCCAAAGAGCAAACTCTCCCGACGCAGTGCAATGCTTGCCACACCTCAAATAACACTCCACTACTCATCCCAGAACCTCAAAACCCCCACAAAGGACCATTTCCACACCTATGTCAATCCCATCTATGTGGAAACCGTGACCCATTCCACTCCGCCTATCTCACAGGCATCCAAGTTTGACGGAAAAGACTTACTTATCAAGAACCTGGCCGAGGAGCTTAAGAAACTGAACAACCGAGTCCAGGGTGGTGAAGGAACCAAGGGAATTTAAGGGTTGAATTATGAAGACCTTTGTATACATCCTGATGTCGAACTGTCCGAGGGGTACAAACCTCGAAAATTCGAAATGTTTGACGGTACTGGTGATCTGAGAGTCCATCTGAGGACCTATTGCGACAAGTTGGTTGGTGTTGGGAAGGATTAAAGAATCCGCATGAAGCTGTTCATGAGGAGTTTGAAGGGAGACGCACAGTCTTGGTACATCAGTCAAGACCCCAAGAAATGGTCAAACTGGGTAAGCAAGGCATTTGACTTTATGGACAGGTTTAGATTCAACACAAGAACGCACCAGATGTGTTCTACATTCAAAATTTGAAGAAGAAACCCACAGAAACCTTTCGCGAGTATGCTACTCGCTGGAGGTCTGAAGCGGCTAAAGTCAGACCTGCTCTAGAGGAAGAGCAGATGAACAAGTTCTTTGTCTGGGCTCAGGACCCGCAATATTATGAACGGTTAATGTTGCTTGAAGGACATAAGTTCTCCGACATCATCAAATTGGGTGAGCGGATTGAAGAAGGTACTAAAATCCGTATGGTTAAAAATTTTGAAGCCTTGCAAGCCACTAACAAGGCTTTACAGTTCGATGGTGTGTCTAAGAAGAGAGACGCGGGAGCCGTAATGATTGCACAAAGAGCGAAGTCCCCACTCAAATACTAAACTTATCTAACACCTCCACTCACATACCAGCCAACCCCGAATTACCAAGAACCATTATCAAACTACCAAGCACCCTCACCGAACTACCAAGCTCCACCGTCCACCTACCAATCTCCACCACCCACATATAAACCTGATTCGCCCAGATACTCATAACCCGCTCTTGTCTACCACACTTATAATTCCCATCCATCCCATTACCAATCACCCCTGCACGCCAAACTTCCCTAGACCTCGTCCCAATTTTGATCACCGCCCGCCAAAGCAATACACCGGCATAGCCGAGCCCATTGAACAAGTGTATAAGAAGCTCAAAGTTGTTGGTTACGTCACACCTATCCCTGCAGCCACCCCTAAGAACCCTTCTCAGTGGGTTAACCCAAACAAATCATGTGCATACCATTCCGACATGAAAGGACACACCATCGAAGAATGCCGCTCTCTGAAGGACAAAATACAGGCTCTCCTTGACAACAAGATTATTGTGGCAAAAGACCCCTCTCCAAACGTCCACAACAATCCTTTGCCCGACCATAAGGGTGGAGGTATCCATATGATCAAAATATAAGATGATTGGGATCCCGAGGGATCAATTGAATTGATCGCAGAAGGCGATGACCTAAAGAAACCTGCAGTCACTCTCAAACCGGTCATAGTCTAGATTCAACCATCTGAGGACGCTGAGGTGAATATGTCTATACCACTTGAGTTTGAAGCAGCGCCACCTTCAAAGTCACCAGTGCCAATTGAAGTTGAGTTTGTCTCTCCAGCAAATGCACCGACCTGATTCGAGGTCGCAGTCTTGCCACCCCGAACACATATTCCGTTTGAAGTCAGGATGGCCGCATTGATTTCGGTGGCAATCCCAACCACGCCACCCTTCTATTCAAATGCTATCCCTTGGGAATATACAACTGAGGTGAGAAGGAAAGTCAAGGTCAGGTCTGAGGAGGCTATCGCAACACAGGGTATGACGAGAACTGGTAGGGTCTACACCCCTAAGCATCTGGCCGAATCAAGCAAGCAGGCTGCCAACCCGCCTCCCCTTATCGAAACAGGTCCTGATGACCTTTGGAGAAAGGTACATGCTAAGGAGCATTCAGTCATCGACCAACTGAATAAGACACCGACACAGATATCCATCATCTCTTTGCTACAGAATTCTGAAACACACAGAAATGCTTTGTTGAAAGTTTTTTGTGAAGCAGATGTGCCAATCAACATCACCAGCGGGGATATGGACAATATGATAGGCCAGGTACTGGAAAGTCACAAAATCACTTTTCATGAGGACGGGCTACCACTTGAAGGATTGGGCCACAACAAAGCGCTGCACATCACCGTGCAATGCGAAGATTATTTCATCACAAGGATCTTGATTGATGGAGATTCCAGTATTAACATCTGTCCATTGATAACACTCAAGAAATTGGGTAAAGGGCTACATGAGATAAGGGATGGAGTGATCAATGTGAAAGCCTTCGACGGTTCTCAGAGGTCCACCATGGGGGAGATCAGTCTATGTCTGCAGATGGGACCGACTTGGTTCGAAGTGGATTTCCAGGTGATAGATGTGCCAACATCCTACAACCTATTGTAGGGACGACCCTGGATTCATGCTGCTGGGGCCGTAGCGTCAACGCTACATCAGACGGTAAAATTCGAGTGGAACCACCATGTTTCCCCAAGAAAGGAAATAGTTCTGAAGATTGACAAAGGAAGTCCGAGATGAACCATGTCCATCACAGGTGACATAGACCAGCAGAGTTAAAGGCACATGAATGCACATGCATGAGATAAATGTATTCTGGTAAAATTGAGATATCTTCTAATCGAAAAGATTGCAAAAACGAAATTGGAGAAGGACTCCTTATTCAATAAGAACAGAATCTAAGATAAGGAAGAATTCAGGAGTTGAGTTTGACTAGAACTCTTCTACCAAGGAAGAGTTGCATTAGGATTCTAGTTAATTCCTTATCTACTAACTCCTATAAATTTCAGATTTTCTTATTGTATATAGACACACAAAGGCAGAAATTTATCAAGAATTGAGAGCAAAATTTGTGAAGAAATTTTGCAACCAGTTCGAGCCAAATTGGAGAGTGTGAATCTGGAGCTACTTGAACCAACTAGAAGAACCAGTTCCATCTGTTTGTCTTTCGAGTCTAGTTGGTTATAGTAGGTGATTTAATATTGTATCTTTCAGCTTTATTAGAAGCAATTGCAATAGGTACACACTGTTCAAGTTAGAGTTAACTTGAAGTTTGTCGTAATTAGCTAGAGGCTAGTTTGCTACAAAGGGATTAGAGTTAATCCTAGGTTTACAAAAGAATTTATATTGTAAATGCTGTTTGCTCAGAGTTGTAGTGAAGATTTTGGGAAAATCCTACTACGGAGTAGGTCGTGGTTTTTTCAGCTTTTGAGCCAGGTGTTTTAAATCTATGTGTTTTTACTTTACTGCATTTATTATTCCGCACCAGTAGGAGTTGGAACACATAGAAGAATTAGGTCCTTCTATAACGACAGCACTCGAAAATTGGACACCACACAAATCACCTCCCTCTTGTGTGGTATTTACGTATAAAACATCAATTTGTATCAGAGCGGGTTATCTTTGAAGAGGCTAATACCTTAGGAAAAGATCAAGATGAGTGCACCACCTGGGAATTGGGAAGGACAATCAACTGTTAGGCCTCCACTCTTCAATGGCCAGTACTACTCCTGGTGGAAGAGTATGATGAAGGATCACTTAATTGGAGAAGACTGTGAACTTTGGAACATAGTCACTGGCGGTCCTTTAGCCACCATGAAGAAGACTGCTGATGGAGTAGATGTGCCAAAGACTAGAGCTGGCTGCACTGTTGAAGATTTGAGAAAGTGGGAGAAAAATGCCAAGGCCAAGAAGTGGCTTGTGTGTGGACTCGGTCCAAAAGAGTATAGCAGAATTCAAAGTTGTACCACTGCCAAAGAAATTTGGGACACTTTTCAAGTGGATCATGAATGAACACCCCAAGTGAAGAGGTCAAGAGAAACTCTACTATATTCTTAATATGAGAATTTCACCATGAAGGAAGGAGAGACCATCCAAAAGATGTATACAAGGTTCACTACACTGACCAATGAAATCAAGTCTCTTGGAAGGGTCATTCTTGAAGAAGACAAGGTTGAGAAAATTCTGACAAGGGTCTTGCCAGTCTCTTGGGAAAGCAAAATTACAGCCATTTAGGAATCTAAGAACATTGCAACTCTTAAGCTGGATGAGCTGATTGGAAATCTCAATGCCTATGAACTTAGAAGGCAGACTATGAAGATGGATGGTCCCAAGAAGAAAAGGAGTTTGGCATTCAGAATCACTGAAGAAGCTGATCTGGAGAAGGATGAAATGACCATGATCACAAAAGACTTCAAGAAGTACCTAATGAGAGTAAAGGTTCCTTCAAGAAGTGGAAGCTACAACAAACCAAGGGTTCCTAGAAAAAAAAACCAATGAGGGGTGTTACAAGTGTGGCAATACTAATCACCACATCAAAAACTGCCCTCAATGGGAAATTGAATGGAAGAAAGAAAAAGCTGAACGAAGGAACATGAAGAAGGAACAAGTTAAACCCAAAAAATATAACATCAACAAAGGCAATGGTTTCTGCTTGGGGTGAAAGCTCAGATGAGGAGTCAGATGATGAAGATGGAGATGAAAAAGCACTTATGGCAATTGGAGAATCCGATGAGGAATCTGAGGTAAGTATAATTCATCTCAAAGACAAGATTATTTTTTTGTCTAAAGATAGGCTATCTGAGTTACTCCTGGATTTCATTGATGAATCTGAGGATCTAAACAATGAAAAGAAACAACTGTCTAAGGAGTGTGTGATTTTGAAAGCTAAGTGCAAAAATCTGGAACTTAGGGCTAGAGAAAGTGATAGTAAAAATGCTGAGTTAAAGAACCAGGTTCATGAACTTGACACCACTGTCCTAGAGCTAAGATCTGAAAATCTAAAACTGAAATTAGGAACAGGTAAAAACAAAGCTGATCAAACACAACTCACATTAGAAGAAAACCTAGGAAAAATGAAAGACGATTTGTACAAAAGAGATGAGCAGATAAAAGTCCTTAAGGAGGATCTAAGCAAGGTCAAGCATGAACTAGATAGAACTAGCAAATGGAACAGGTCCTCTGATGCTTTGACATGGCTACAGGAACATCATCGTAGCAATAGAAGAGGACTTGGCTTTGGAAATATGCTACCTAAGTGGGATCCTAAAAGCAAGTACCTCACTCTTCCTGAGAACAAGGTTTGTACTCACTGTGGTAAGACTAGTCACTTTAAAAGTGAATGTAATGCAAAAGAAAAGGCCAGTCAAAAGAACAAAATTTTTGTCCGAGGGAAGAATTGGTTACCAAGTTGGGCTAAAAAGAATTTAATTCATCCTTTTGCTTATAGAAATGGACCCAAACTAGATTGGATTCCTAAGACTAACCCCTGATTTTTTTTTATAGATTCAAGTGAAAGGTAGTAGCCAAATATGGTACATGGATAGTGGCTGCTCAAAACACATGACTGGCAACAAGGACTAGTTCCTTTCACTTGAGGACCTCAAAGAAGGAAACGTCTCCTTTTTAAATGGAAAGAAAGGTGAAATCACTGGAGTTGGTAATGAACAAGATGATGAAGAAATCGGGCTGGTCAGAAACTCAGTCCAAACTAAAGCAACACTGGAGGAAGGAACAGGTGATGGAACAGGTTCATCAATCCCGGGCAACATGAAAGGGGAAATAGAACAAAATAATTCCCAAACTTCGTTGGAACCTGTACCTGAACCTGTTCCACAACAACAAAGCAATAAAGGAACATCAAGGAGTAACTAGATGGTTGTGAAACCATGCATATATCTTTACAAAAGCTTTGAGTAGAGAGCATTTTGAAAGAAACAGGTTACTATTAGGGATGATTAAGATCACTTAATTGAACCAGTTCTGTCACGATCCAAAATCCAACATGGGTCGTGATGGCGCCCAATACCAGAGTCAGGCAAGCCAACAGTTGTTTACTAGTGGGATTATCCTTATTTAACATACCAACCCCACATATTACCAAAGTTTTAAGCTTAGATCATTTAAATAAAATCGGAAACATTAATCAACTTAATTAAATACATCCACAATGATCATGATCCAATATATACAGTCCCAATAAGAGTTTACTATGTGCGTGCCAGGAACTAGTGTCACAAGTCAACAGGCGTACTAGTAGAATATACAAAAGATGATACAAACTGTACTGCTGTCTGAGAGAAGTAGACAGAAATAAACAAAAGATAACTTCATAGCAGTGCTGTGAATCGTCAAGGTATGCAGCTTACCGTGAAGTCAGGTCCAGAATATATGTCAAGCTCCGGTCGGATAACCAGAAGCACCAGCCTCAGAACCTGTACAATTAAGTACAGAAGTGCAGCATGAGTACATAAATATATATGTACCCAGTGAGTATCCCGCCTAACCTCGAAGAGGTTGTGACGAGAGGTCGACATGACACTCACTAAGGTCCATCAATATAATTTAACAGAATGTAATGGAAACAGTAGGCATGTAAAGGCAGTGGAGCAACAAGTATATATGTAAGATACTGAAATCCAGGAAGAATACTGGGAATAAATAAAATAATTACCACTTCATTTTTTCCATAAATATCTGTCAGATCAATATCCATGAATTTAGTAACAAATAAATAATATGCATGCAGGATAAGGACAACCGGTCGGAGTCATAAGATAGTCATGCCCGTGCACTGCCTAGGATCGAACGACCCATACAAAAAATGCACCTCTCCACAAAGTACTCACATCTATGCACTACCGAGGATCGAATGGCCCGTACCAAAAGTGCATCTCTCAACCTCTCTAGGCACTGCCGAGGATCGAACGACCCGTACCAAAAGTGCATCTCTCAATCCCTCTCTATGCACTGCCGAGGATCGAACGACCCATACCAAAAGTGCATCTCTCAATCCACCGTGGTGTACGGCCCATTCCCATAAGAATGGGAGAAATCACACTCCGCTCGCGGAATGTAAATTGCAAAGCGGTCACATGCACATACATTATTCATTTTTAAAAGAGAATACTTTTCGGTGAACAATTTCTTACAAGTTTTTCTCAAATTTCATAACTTCGGGGACATAAGCAACATGTAACGTTAATTCATTACGCATATAGTTAATATCAAGTAAAACACAAGGCATGATGTGGGCCTAACTACCCGAACATAATAGCAATAGTTGCTACGTACGGACTCTCGTCACTTTGTACGTACGTAGCCCTCCAAATTATCACATATAGCATTTAAATCACCTAGGGGGGATAATTCCCCCTTACAAGGTTAGAAAGGAGACTCACCTCGTGTCGAATATATCCCTAAGACCTAGGATGCGCCCGAACTCTGAACTCTACACCCGAGGACTTGCAACTAGCCAAATATGGTACAGTGACATCAAAGCATGCTCAAAGTAGGTAAATTATCCTATTTATTCAATAATTTAACATTCTAGAAGAATTCCCAAAATCCAACCCCGAGCCTGCACGCTCGAATTCTGAAAACTCACGGAGGAATCTCTCACTCGAAGCCTAAGGATATTTAATATATGATTTCTACTTGAATTTATGGCAATAAATGGGTAATTCACCAATTTCTCAAGAACCCTAAATTACTTCCCAATTCTTGACTTTTCAATGATTTAGTAGTTAATTTAGCTAGAAGATCATGAATTAAACTAGTGCTGAAGTGGAATTAACTTACCTTGACAGTAGCTAGGTTTTGGTGAGCTCTCCCCAAGCTCACAAGACTCTAATGGTGGAGGAAAATGAATAAATGGGGTGAAATCCCGAGTTTCAAAGAATATATACTGTCTGGCCTTCAGTGATTCCGCACCTGCGGCTCGGGGACCGCACCTGCGGTCTCGCGCCTGCGAGCTGGGGCTCGCATCTGCGGATTTGGACGGGAAGGGCTGGGTTCGCACCTGCGGAGGGATGGCCACACCAGCGGTTCCGCTCCTGCGGACTTTTGTCCGCACCTGCGAGAAAGGGGGATCTCACCTGTGGTCGCACTTGTGATGCTTGAGACCGCAGGAGCGGTCCCGCACCTGGGACTGGGCAACCGCACCTGTGGTCACACCGGATCAGGTGTACTAGCAGCTATTTTAATTGGTTTTTAGCCCTGTTGAGTAGCCGGGAGGCCCTTGGGCCCATCCGAGCCCTCGTCCAAATATACCAACAAGTCCCAAATCGTAATATAGACTCGCTCGAGCCTTCGGAACACCCAAAACAACGGCTAAAACTCAAAATCACACCTCAAAACCCCAAGAACCAAACTTAGGAACTTTAAGTTTTTCTAGAATTCGCTAACAACGCGCCGAACCGATGGAATGACACCAAATTTTGCAGGCAAATCATAAATGACATAACGGAACTACTCTCGGTCTCGAAATTCCGTTCGGACCTCGATAACACAAAAACACATCCAAAACCACAATAGGAACTTAAGGAACTTCTTATTTCAATATTGGACGTCAAAACTCTCCCGGGTCATCAGAAACCCATTCTGAACATACGCCCAAGTCCAAAATAATCACACTAAGCTACCGGAACCGACGAAACTCGATTCGGAGGTCGTTTACCCAAAATGTTGACCGAAGTAAAACCTAGCCTTAAAGACCAACCTTAAGGAACCAATTGTTCCTAGAGCACTCTAAACACCTCCGAATCCCGGACCACCAGCCCCCGCAAGTCATAAATCATAAAAAGCCGCTATGGGAAATTTCATTTAGGGGAACGGGGTCCGATAACGCAAAATGACCGGTCAGGTTGTTACATTCTCCACCTCTTAAACAAACATTCATCCCCGAACGGGTCTAGAATCATACTTGAAATGCTGAATATGTGTGGATATCTTCTCCGCATGCCCTCTTCGAACTCCCAGGTCGCCTCCTCAACTGGTTGGCCCCTCCACTGGACCTTCACGGCAGAAACTATCTCGGACCTCAACTGGCGATCCTGCCTATCAGTAGTAGCAACTGGCTCCTCCTCGTAGGCCAACCGCTCATCCAACCGAATAGTGCTGAAATCAACCACGTGAGAGAAGTCGGCGTGGTACTCCGGAGCATGGACACATGAAAAACTGGATAACTCCTGATAAATTGGGAGGCAAGGCCAGCTCATAAGCAACCTCCCCAACTCGCCTCAACACCTCGAATGGACCTATAAACCTCGGGACTGTGATCCACGTAACTCTTCTGTCTCGACTGTGTTGTACGGAGCCTCTCCTAAATAAACTTCACTTTCTCCAAGGCATCCCTCACCAGGTCGGTGCCATATAACTTAGCCTCGCCAAGCTCAAACCACCCGATAGGAGAACAACATCGCCGACCATACAAAGCCTTAAATGGTGCCATCTCAATGCTGGACTGATAACTATTATTATAAGCAAACTCGGCCAAAGGAAAGAACTGGTCCCACTGACCTCCGAAGTCAATCACACATGCCCTGAGCATGTCCTCCAATATCTTAACTGTACGCTCCGACTGACCATCAGTCTGAGGGTGAAATGATGTGCTGAGGTCTATATGGGTGCCCATCTCACTATGCAATGCTCTCCAGAAGTGTGAGGTGAACTGAGGACCTCGATCTGATACAATGGACACCGACACACCATGCAACCGGACTAAGTAGATATGGGCCAACCTCTTAGAAGTATATGTAGTAGCTACTGGAATAAAGTGCGCCGATTTGGTCAATTTATCCATAATGACTCAAACCGCGTCCACCTTCCACAAAGTCCGAGGCAACCCAACAACAAAGTCCATAGCGATGCGCTCCCATTTCCACTCAGAATGGGCATCTGCTGATGTAGGCCTCCTGGCCTCTGGTGCTCATACTTCACCTGCTGGAAATTAAGACACCTAGTAACATACTCCACAATGTTCTTCTTCATCCGCCTCCACCAGAAATGCTGCTTCAATTCACGATACATCTTCGTAGCACCAGGATGAATAGAATACCGAGAGCTGTGTGCCTCCTCTAGAATCCTCTCCCTCAGGCCATCAACATTAGGAACACATAAGCTGACCTGAAGTCTCAGAACACCATCCTTGCCAATAGTAGCCTCCTTGGCCCTACCCTGAACCACTGTCTCCCGAAGCTCTGCTAAGCACGAATCATAGAACTGCAGGCCTTAATCTCCCCCAATAACGAAGACTGAGCAACCACATGTGCTAAAACTCAACGAGGCTCTAGAAGGTCTAACCTCACTAGGCGATTGGCCAAGGACTGAATGTCCAAGGCTAGAGGTCTCTCCTCTGCTGCTATATAAGCCAAGCTACACATACTCTCCGCCTTCCTGCTCAAAGCATCTGCTACCACATTTGCCTTGCCCGGGTGATAAAGAATGGTGATATCATAATCTTTCAACAACTCAAGCCATATGTGCTGCCTCAAATTAAGATTCTTCTGCTTGAACAAGTGTTGCAAGCTACGGTGGTATGTATAAACCTCACAAGACACCCCATACAAGTAGTGCCTCCAAATCTTAAGAGTGTGAACAATCGCCGCCAACTCCAAATCGTGCACAGGGTAATTCTTCTCATGAACCTTCAGCTGGCGTGAAGCATAAGCAATAACTCTCCCCTCCTACATCAATACATACCCCAAGCCAACGCGTGAAGCGTCGCAATATACTGTGTACATCCCAGAACCAGAAGACAATACTAGAACTGGTGCTGAGGTCAATGCTGCCTTGAGCTTCTGAAAGCTCGCCTCACACTGTCAGACCATCGAAACAGGGCATTCTGCTGAGTTAATCTAGTCAATGGAGCTGCAATAGAAGAGAAACCCTCCACAAATCAGCGATAATAGCCTGCTAGGCCCAAAAAGCTCCTGATCTCTATAGCTAAAGTAGGACGCGACCAACTCTGAACTGCCTCGATATTCTGAGGATCAACCTTGATACCCTCTCCGGATTCCACATGCCCCAAAAATGCCACAGAATCCAACCAAAACTCACACTTGGAGAACTTAGCATATAGCTTTTGTTCTCGCAATGTCTGGAGCACAACTCTCAAATGCTGCTCGTGCTCCCCCAGGCTACGTGAGTAAATCAAAATGTCATCAATGAAGACAATGACAAAGGAATCAATATACGGCCTGAACACCCTATTCATCAAGTCCATGAATGCTTCTGGGGAGTTAGTCAAGCCAAAGGACATCGCCAGGAACTCATAATGGCCATATCTCGTACGAAAAGCAGTCTTCGGAACATCTGAAGCCCGAATCTTCAACTGATGATAACCCGATCACAAATCAATCTTAGAAAACACACGAGCACCCTGCAACTAGTCAAACAAATCATCGATTTGCGGCAAGGGATACTTGTTCTTAATGGTAACCTTGTTCAACTGGCAGTAATCAATACACATCAGCATAGACCCATCTTTCTTCTTCACAAATAAAACTGGAGCACCCCACGGCGATACACTCGGTCTGATGAACCCCTTAGCTAACAACTCCTCAATCTTCTCCTTCAACTCCTTCAACTCTTTAGGAGCCATACGGTACATAGGAATGGATATAGGTTGGGTGTCTGGAGCTAAATCAATGCAGAAATCAATATCACAGTCCGGAGGCATGCCCCGAAGATCCAAAGGAAATACATCTGCAAACTCTCGAACCACTAGCACTGAATCAATCGTTGGAGACTCGGTGGTGGTGTCCCGCACATAAGCAAGATAGGATAGACAACCCTTCTTGACCATATGTCGAGCCTTCAAGAATGAAATAACCCGGCTAGCTGCACTAACTGAAGAACCCCTCCACTCTAGCCTAGGCAACTCGGGCATGGCTAAAGTAACTGTCTTGGCATGGAAATCAAGCATTACATGATAAGGAGATAGTCAATCCATGCCTAGAATAACATCAAAATCAACCATGTCGAGCAATGAAAGGTCAGCTCTGGTCTCGAACCTACAGAAGGTGATCACACAAGACCGATACACCCGGTCTACAACCACAGAATCGCCAACGGGAGTGGACACATAAATAGGTGAACCTAAGTACTCACGAGAGACATCCATAAAATGAGCAAATAAGACCGAAACATAGGAATAAGTGGATCCTGGATCAAATAACATCGATGCCTCTCTACCACATACTGAAATAATACATGTGATCACGGCGCCTTAGGCCACTACATCTGATCTAGCCAAAATGGCATAGAATATGGATGGAGTACCGGAAGGCTGGGCTTCAGCAGAGTGAACATGAGCTGCCTGGCCTCCCCCTGACTGGCCTCCACCTCTAGGACGACCCCTGCCGACCTGTCCTCCACCTCTAGGTGGCGGGACTACTGGTGCCGGACCCATCGGCTGATAGCCCTGCTGTACGTCCTTGCCCCGATACTTGGGACATTGCCTCCTCTTATGACCTAGTTCTCCACACTCATAACAACTCCCAGGTCGCATAGTCTGTTGCCCCGAAGAAGATCCCTAAATGGCCGGAGGGCGATGAGAGCCCTCAGGCATAGCACTGAAATAAGGATCAAAGGATCTCGGATGACTGGGATAACCATTGTGTGAGCTCTGAATGGCTGGAGGACAGTAGGAACGCTCTGGCATGACGCTGAAATAAGGTCTCGCTGGAACACCTCGGAGAGATGGTGGAGGTGCTGAATATAAAGGCCTGCTGGGCTGACCACTGCTATACTGACCCCTGCCCCTAGCTGGGGCGCCTCTGAAATCTCTAGAGAATATGGCCCTCTTATCCTGCTCCCCCTGATCCCTGCTCCCTGCTCCTCGACGGATAACCCTTAATCCTGGGAGCAATCTCCACTACGAGCTGATAATGGGGTAACCATCTCCACCTCTCGAGCAATGGTGGATCTAATACCTGGATGCAACCCTGCTACAATCCTCTACACTCTCTCAGCATCGGTGGGTAAGATCATAAGTGCATGGCGTGACAGCTCTGAAAATATGGCCTCATAA
The DNA here is from genome assembly GCA_005239525.1 of Nicotiana knightiana. Classification (NCBI taxonomy): domain Eukaryota; kingdom Viridiplantae; phylum Streptophyta; class Magnoliopsida; order Solanales; family Solanaceae; genus Nicotiana; species Nicotiana knightiana. The sequence goes on from ML439803.1 coordinate 50,193, forward strand.
TCTTTCACGGACATCTGACCCTGCTCTAACCGCTCAAACTGACCCCGCAGATTCCCTCTCAGAGGGAGGAATATATCTTTCCAAGAACATCTGTGTGAACTGCTACCAAGTGACAGTAGGAGAATCTGCTGGCCTGCTAAGAATATAAGACTGCCACCACCTGCGAGCTCTGCTCTCTAACTGGAATGTGGTGAAATCCACTCCATGGGACGCTAAGATCCCCATGTTGTACAGTCTATCCCTGCACCTATCAATGAAGTTCTGGGCATCCTCACCTCGCTCACCCCCGAAGACTGGAGGGCGCAATCGAGTCCATCTGTCTAACATCTTCTGCTGATTGCCATCCGCAACTGGTTTGGGCTCCGGTGCTGCTACTACAGGCTGAGCCCTACCCACGGGCAGTGTACCCGGGGTGTGATGTAATGTTGTTGTCGTTCCTGCGGCCTGGAAAGTAGGGGTCTGGGCTCCCCTTCCCGCCTGAGAAGTGACAGGATCTGTTGGAAATAAACCAGTCTGGGACATAGTGTCCATAAATCTCATCATACGGCCCATGACTGCCTGGAAGCCTGGCACCGTCATAAAGTCTACTGGTGCAAGATCTGCTGGAGGCACCTCATCCTGCTCCTCTATAATAGGGTCCTCTGGTGGCGGGACCAGAATAGCTTTGGGACACCCTCGTCCCCTACCATGGGTCGGTTACCTTCCCCGGCCTCTACCAGTGGGGGTAGCGGCCTTTCCGGGGTCTGGAACATCATATGCGTGCGTCCTCACCATCTGTGAGAGAATAGAAGAATGAATTTAATAAATCATCGACTGACGATAGAATAAGAACAAAGAGAGGTTTCCTAACACCCTATAGCCTCTTGAAGATAAGTACATACGTCTCTGTACCGATCCGCAAGGCTCTACCGGGTTTGCCCGTGACTCGTGAGAATTACGTGAACCTAGTGCTCTGATACCATGTTGTCACAACCCAACACAACACGGTTCGTGATGGCGCCCAACTCCGGAGTCAGGCAAGCCAACAATTGTTTACTAGTGGGATTATCCTTATTTAACATACCAACCCCACATATTCCCAAAGTTTTAAGCTATGATCATTTAAATAAAAGCGAAAACATTAATCAACTTAAGTAAATAAAACCACAATGATCATGATCCAATATATACAGTCCCAAAATAAAGAGTCTACTATGTGCGTGCCAGGAACTAGTGTCACATGTCAACAGGCGTCTAGTAGAATATACAAAAGATGATACAAACTGTACTGCTGTCTCAGAGAAGTAGACAGAAATAAACAAAAGATAACTCCATAGCACTGCTGAGAATCGTCAAGGGATGCAGCTGACCGTGGAGTCAGGTCCAGAATATATGTCAAGCTCCGATTAGATAACCAGAAGCACCAGTCTCAGAACCTGTACAATTAAGTACAGAAGTACAGCATGAGTACATAAATATATATGTACCCAATGAGTATCCCGCCTAACCTCGAAGAGGTAGTGACGAGACGTCGACATGACACTCACTAAGGTCCGTCAATATAATTTAACAGAATGTAATGGAAATAGTAGGCATGTAAAGGGAGTGAAGTAACAAGTATATACGTAAGATACTGAAATCGAGGAAGAATACTGGGAATAAATAAAACAATTACCACTTAACTTTTCCCCAAATATCTGTCAGATCAATATCCATGAATTTAGTAACAAATAAATCATACGCATGCAGGGTAAGGACAACCGGCCGTAGTCATAAGATAGTCATGCCCGTGCACTGCTGAGGATCGAACGGCCCGTAACAAAAGTGCATCTCTCTACAAAGTACTCACATCTATACACTTCCGAGGATCGAACGGCCCGTACCAAAAGTGCATCTCTCAACCTCTCTATGCACTGTCGAGGATCGAACGGCCCGTACCAAAAGTGCATCTCTCAATCCCTCTCTATGCACTGCCGAGGATCGAATGGCCCGTACCAAAAGTGTATCTCTCAAACCGCCGTGGCGTACGGCCCGTTCCCACAAGAGTGGGGGAAATCACACTCCGCTCGCGGAATGTAAATTGCGAAGCGGTCACATGCACATACATTATTCCTTTTTAAAAGGGAATACTTTTCCGTGAATAATTTATTACAAGTTTTTCTCAAATTTCATAACTTCGGGGACGTAAGCAACATGTAACGTTAATTCATTATGCATATAGTTCATATCAAGTAAAACACAAGGCATGATGTGCGCCTAACTACCCCGACATAATAGCAATAGTCGCTACGTACGGACTCTCGTCACTTTGTACGTACGTAGCCCCTACAAACTATCACATATAGTATTTAAATCACCTAGGGGGACAATTCCCCCTTACAAGGTTATAAAGGAGATTCACCTCGTGTTCGCATCTACCCCTCAGACCAAGGATGCGCCTGAACTCTGAACTCTACACCCGAGGACTCGCAACTAGCCAAATATGGTACAATGACATCAATGCATGCTCAAAGTAGGGAAATTATCCTATTTATCCAATAATTTAACATTCTAGAAGAATTCCAAAAATCCAACCCCGGGCCCGCACGCTCGATTTCCGAAAACTCACGGAGGAATCGCTCACCCGAAGCCTAAGGATCGTGAATATATGATTTCTACTTGAATTTATGGAAATAAATGGGTAATTCACCAATTTCGCAAGAACCTAAATTACTTCCCAATTCTTGACTTTTCAATGATTTAGTAGTTAATTTAGCTAGAAGATCATGAATTAAACTAGTGTTGAAGTGGAATTAACTTACCTTGACAGTAGCTAGGTTGTTGTGTGCTCTCCCCAAGCTCACAAGACTCTAATGGTGGAGGAAAGTGAATAAATGGGGTGAAATCCCGAGTTTGAAAGATATATACTGCCTGGCCTACACGGATTCCGCACCTGAGGCTCGGGCATCGCACCTGCGGTCTCGCGCCTGCGAGCTGGGGCTCGCACCTGCGGAACTGGACGGGAAAGGCTAGGTTCACACCTGCGGAGGGATGGCCGCACCAGCGGTTCCGCTCCTGCGGACTTTTGTCCGCACCTGCAAGAAAGGGGGACCTTACCTGGGGTCACACCTGCGATGCATGGGACCGCAGAAGCGGTCCTGCACCTTTGGTCACACCAGATCAGGTGCACCAACAGCTATTTTAGCTGGTTTTTAGCCCCGTTGGGTACCCAGGGGGCCCCTGGGCCCACCCGAGCCCTCGTCCAAATGTACCATCAAGTCCCAAATCATAATATGGACTCACTCGAGCCTTCGAAACACCCAAAACAACGCTAAAACTCAAAATTACACCTGAAAACCCCAAGAACCAAACTTAGGAACTTTAAGTTTTTCTAGACTTCGCTAACAACGCGCCGAACCGACCTATACTACTCCGAATGACACCAAATTTTGCAGGCAAGTCGTAAATGACATAACATAACTACTCCCTGTCTCGGAATTCCGTTCGGACTTCGATAACACAAAAACACGTCCAAAACCACAATAGGAACTTAAGGAACTTCTTATTTCAATATTGGGCGCTGATATGCTCCCGGTTCATCAGAAACACATTCCGAACATACGACCAGGTCTAAAATCATCACACGAAACTAATGAAACCGACAAAACTCGATTTCGAGGTCGTTTACCCAAAATGTTGGCCGAAGTCAAACCTGGCCTTAAAGGCCAACCTTAAGGAACCAATTGTTCCTGTAGCACTCTAAACACCTCCGAATCCTGGACCACCAGCCCCCGCAAGTCATAAATCATAAAAATCCGCTATGGGAAGTTTCATTTAGGGGAACGGGGTCCGATAACGCAAAATGACCGGTCGGGTCGTTACAAGTTCAGAATGTAAATACATTAAAAATGAAAACAAAGAAAAAAATTGGTTAGAAAAGTTTGAAACGGGTGTAAATAATCATATTAACAATTTCTCAGTCTCATACTGTAAAAAGTATACTCTTATGCCATGTTTTGATATGACTCACTGATCACAAATGAAATTTTTCTGTCTTTGCAAATTGAGGCTTGATCAAGAGGATTCTTAGATGATGAACCTGGTTCATCGTGCTGGTTTATCTGAAAGGCGAGGTACGTGTTCTACACTCTGCACACTTTGAAATACTAATAATTAAATCATGAGCAGAACTCTGTCAAAACTCAAAATCTTTTCAAAGCCTATCCATTTGACTTTGAACCAGTTCTGTTTCAACAAGAATCCTCACCAAATTAAAATACCTAGATTCTAGGGAAGCCTTAACCGTCAATTCAAAACTAAAAGTTCATTCAAGACATCCCATCCCTTACAAAACCATTCCCAAATTTCCGATGACTCAGGTAACATCTGTCCCAAACCTTTCTTCTGAGGTCATCTCTGATATTGCTGAAAAACTTAGAAAATAGGTTCATACTTGTTGGGTGTGTAATAGATGTGGATTTGCCGAAAACAATAAGAATAGGTGGTAAAAACTAAAAAAAAATGAGAGTGAGGGAGTATGGAGTAATGAGAAAGGGAAAAGGAAAGAAGTGGTTGATTTTTCACCCACATCTGAATCTGTTAGAATGTCTATTTGTGGAATTGATCCAGAAAATGAGGAAGAAAGTATCAAGAATGTAGGGGGAAGTGAATCAGGAGAACCTGGTGAAGGGTTAGTAAATTTAGGAAAGCACACAGATGAACCTGGTTCATCTACTGAGGAAAACCTGGCGGATCTGCTGAAAATGTTAGGCGATAATTACAATCCAAAGAAGAAAAGAACTCCTAAAGCTCAAACGTAGAACAACAAGTGAAAGTAAGAAATGAAAAGCTGCTCCTTCTGAGACTTATAATATTTCTCTTCCAAGAGGAAGAACTACATGGAGCAAGGTAAAGCAAAGTGAGGACGAGTTGAGGAGAGCTTTAGAGGAGAGTAAGAAGAAAAGAGTAGAAAAAGGGAAAGAAAAGGTTGTTGAGCCTATTGAGGCTGTTGAAGTGGATGAGATGGACCTAGTCCATCAAAGTAAAAAAGTGGCAGAGGTAGAGGTTCAGACCCCTAAGCCCAAGAAAGACAAGGCTTCCTCAAAGAAGTCTTCATTTGTTTCTAAGTCTGCTGAACCATCCATCTTGGCTAAATGAACCAGGTCTGCATTTTTTCCAAGCCTTAATTTCCTATCCTGCTTAGAACTTTCAGTGACCCAAATTTAGAATTTTTGTTTGTTGCTCATGTTTTAACTATTTTTGTTTTATTTTGTGGATTGTGGCAGAATCGTATTCTCTATATCAATGAAATCTGATGCTTTTTTCTCTGATTCAGTATCTCTATTTTTTGATAGTTTGAATTCTTAGTGGATTATTGATGATTAATCCATGATTACATATGCAGTTGCCCAAATGGCCATGAGTAAGTGTTAAAAATCTGGGATTCACACATTTTCTTTTTGTAACTTTTCGATGATGCCAAGAGGGGAAGATAGCTTGTGCTCTGAACATGTGATATTTATAACCTAATGAACCTGGTTCTTTGTGATAAATGCTTAATACTCTTATATGTGTCAATGTTGGACTAAGCTGAAACAGGCCTGAAGCACAAAGTTTGTCATCATCAAAAAGGGGGAATTTGTTGGCCCAAGAAAGGAAATAGTTTTGAAGATTGACAAAGGAACTCCGAAATGAACCAGGTCCATCACAGGTGACATAGACCAGCAGAGTTAAAGGCAAATGAGATGCACATGCATGAGATAAATGTATTCTGATAAAATTGAGATATCTTCTGATCGAAAAGAATGCAAAAATAAAATTAGAGAAGGACTCCTTATTCAATAAGAACAAAATCTAAGATAAGGAAGGATTTAGGAGTTGAGTTTGACTAGAACTCTTCTACCAAAGAAGAGTTGCATTAGGATTCTAGTTAATTCCTTACCTACTAACTCCTATAAATTGCAGATTGTTCTTATTGTATATAGACGCACAAAAGCATTAATTTATCAAGAATTGAGCGAAAAATTCGTGAAGAAATTTTGTAACCAGTTCGAGCCAAATTGGAGAGTGCGAATCTGGAGCTACTTGAACCAGCTAGAAGAACCAGTTCTATCTGTATGTCTTTCGAGTCTAGTTGGTTGTAGTAGGTGATTTAATATTGTATCTTTCAGCTTTATTAGAAGCAATTGTAATAGGTACACACTGTTCAAGTTATAGTTAACTTGAAGCTTGTCGCAATTAGCTAGAGGCTAGTATGCTACAAAGGGATTATAGTTAGTCCTAGGTTTATAAAAGAGTTTATTTTGTAAATGTTGTTTGGCTCAGAGTTGTAGTGAAGAGTTTGGGGAAATCCTAATGAGGAGTAGGTCGTGATTTTTTCACCTTTTGAGCCAGGTGTTTTCCACGTAAAAATCTCTGTGATTTTACTTTACTGCATTTATTATTCCGCACCAGTAGGAGTTGGAACACATAGAAGAACCAGGTCCTTCTATAACGACAGCACTCAAAAATTGGACACCACACAAATCACCCCCCTCTTGTGTGGTATTGACGTATAAAACATCACACCAAGAGGTGATTATTCATGGTGACGGTAGCAATTCCATTTATAGTTGTCAAACTTTTCCGTTGATTGACGAAAAAAGGAAGATAGGCGGGGGAACTTACCACCACATTGAGCGGGTCAATGCTAACGACAAGGACAAGTGGTGGTATAGCAAGATTGAGAGCATCCTGAACTGGAAAGGATATAAGCAAGGGAAAAGGGCTCAGCAAGAACCTCCAAGGGATCACAAAGCCCATAAAACTCAAGAAACATGGTACTACTTTTGGTTTGGGGTATGAACACATTTGGCAGGAATTCAACGACTGGTCGCCACCTTGGCAGGGTCCCTATTACCCTTTGGAGCAACCGATACCTCATCTTGAGTAGACTTTCAAGCAGGCCAACATTATTTACGGATCAGACAAAGAAGAAGCACTTGCAGCAATGAGGAGTTTGTTCCTAAGGACGAGGATATGGACTGCTATGTTGTTCTCGAGGAGGAGGGGGAGGAAGGCCCTTCCATACAGACTGTAAGCAAGGGGACATATCTCAAGAACTGGTCTATCAAGACGACCAAAGCCCGACGAGCCTCGGGGTAGCAAGGCTAAAACAAGCATTATTTATTGTTTTATTCACTAAATGATTTTCCTCTTCCTACATTTTTCAATTTCTGCAATAAGATCTTCAATGTTCAAAACAGTTATTCATTTCATCAAAGCATCTTCTAAATTTCTCTTACGAATACGATATTTATTGCTATTGTTTTCTCTCATTACCTTTATTTATACAACATTACTATTACGTGTCTTGATGAACCGATGACTTTGACATGCAATGAGACAACGCAGCAAACGTACACTGATTCAGATGAAGACGACATACCTGAAGAGATTGTCAAAGAAGTTGAGAACTTTGAGAACAGACCTAAGTCCAACCTGGACGAGACTGAAGTTATCAACCTGGGAGATTCAGAAAACATCAAGAAGATACTAAGGAAGATGATAGAAAGGCACAAGCAGTGGCATGAAAAGTTATCATTTGGTTTATTGGGATACCACACCACTGTCCGTACATCAACCGGGGCAACTCCCTATATGTAGTTTATGGTACAGAGGCTGTTATTCCTGCCGAACTGGAGATTCCATCTCTAAGAATTATACAGGAAGCTGAGCGCAGCGATGCAGAGTGGGTAAGGAGCCATTATGAGTAACTAGCTCTCATAGACGGGAAGAGAATGAATGCAGTATGTCATGGTCAACTATATCAGAACAGAATGGTCAGGGCCTTCAACAAGAAAGTCAAGCCGAGATGATTCACACCAAGGCAGCTGGTGTTAAAGAAAATCTTTCCGCATCAAGATAAAGCCAAGGGGAAGTTCTCTCCCAATTGGCAAGGTCCGTACATGGTTCATAGAGTGCTGACAGGAGGGGCACTCATACTTGCAGAAATGGACGGAGAAGTTTGGCCAAAATCGATCAATTCAGATGCTGTCAAGCGCTACTATGTGTAATCTTTATGTTTCTTCAGTGATGTAAATTGAACTACGCCTGACCTGATTCCCATTTAAGAGGGGATACGTAGGCAGCCCTATGGGTTCGCTCACAATTCAATAAAAATCTATTTTTCCCCGCAATTGGAAACTGCGGCAGAATTTTGAGGAGGACCCTCAAAATTCTGAAGCGAGTAGCAGTCCACAAGCAATCACCTAGCCAACTGGGGCAGAATTTTGACGAGGACCCTCATAATTTTGAAGCAAGTTCAGCCAATCCCCGCACAAGCAACAGTCAGAGGCGTCCACCCAGCAAACTGGGGTAGAATTTTAAGGACCCTCAAAATTCTGCAGCAGGAGAGGTTTCAATGTCTCGAGCCGTGTCATGTCATCGGCTCATATAAAACTATTTTAGATTATATATTAGACTTTTACAAAATCATGCCTATTTATTTTTTCTGAAGCAGCTTGTTTAGCGAATGCTACCCCAATGATACAGACAGTATCATCATGATCAAGCAAACGAGCCAAGCAGAGCCAGCGGGAATGCGAACTAACCTTCTCCCTTTACAAAACTCACGATCTTTCTTTGGATGCAGGCACAAAATTGCAAAATCCCCAAAACATATTATCCACTCAAAGGACAGACATCGTTCCTTAAACTCATCGCACATGCCATCATTTATTATCAGCTCAAATGATGCTTCATTAGCACAATGCTCTACCGCAATTTAACACCTACTAAGAATTTCTGTTGTCCTTCCTTTAATCTTGCATAAGGCTACCATTCTGCCTTCTGAGACTAAACGCTGTCTCCATCTGCATTTGCATCTTGCATAATGCTAACATTCTGCCTTCGGAGACTAAACGTTGTCTCCATCTACATTCACATCTTGCATAAAGCTACCATTCTACCTTCTGAGATTAAACGCTACCTCCATATGCATTCACATCTTGCATAAGGCTATCATTCTGCCTTTCGAGACTAAACGTTGTCTCCATCTGCATTCGCATCTTGCATAAGGCTACCCTTTCTGCCTTTAGAGGTTAAATTCTACCTCCATCTACATTCGCATCTTGCATAAGGCTACCATTTTGCCTTCAGAGACGAAACGCTGTCTCCATCTGCATTCGCATCTTGCATAAGGCTACCTTTCTGCCTTCTGAGGTTAAACGCTACCTCCATCTGCATTCGCATCTTGCATAAGGCTACCATTCTGCCTTCCGAGACTAAACATTGTCTCCATCTGCATTCGCATCTTGCATAAGGCTACCTTTCTACCTTCTGAGGTTAAACACTACCTCCATCTGCATTCACATCTTGCATAAGGCTACCATTCTGCCTTCCTAGGTTAAACGCTACCTCCATCTGCACTCGCATATTACATAAGGCCACCATTCTGCCTTCCAAGGCTAAAGACTGCCTCCCATTTACTTCTCAAAAGCAACCAATGCCTCTAGCATTATTTACTGCAATTTTCTTTTGGGATAAGCTCTGCCCCTTTAATTCGCAAGACTAAGCTCTGTCTTGTCAGCATCACACTATTGCATCTTCATAGGCTGAAATATCACCAACTTATCCAAAGGCGTTATCGTTCGGAGGCACCATCTTTATGGCCTGAGAACATCATGTCATGGCCTGATGATCTCTTTTATCAGTTTGCATATCATTATTCAAAGGCATCATGGTTCGGAGGCATTATCTTCATGGCCTGAGAACATCATTTCATGGCCTGCGAATCCTGCATCAAGTAGTTCATGGCCCAGGACATCATGGTCTAAAGACGTCATCCTTAACCGTCCAAAGACAACATTCATAGTCCAACGGGAATTTGCATCATGTTTAAATTACGCATGATATGATTGTATTACTCATTTGCAGGTAACCCGGCAAGCAACAACTGTCCTGGCAGGAGCGATCCCGCTCCGGTTCTCCTAATTACCCCGTACGTCGTTCATTCAATTAGTCTTATATGTTGCGTCCGTTCTTGTAGAAAGCTCCATCAGTATGCTTCACCGATGACTCCTGAACTACATACGGCTTGATTCCTGTAAAACCTGGAATATGTAGGCAACTCAGAAATCAGGGTGCGTCCTAAACCTCTTCAAACCGCTTCGCTCGGTCAAAATTGGCCATCATGTCTTTACCCGACAACTCGTTCATCCTTTTCGGGTAAAGAGGGGCAGCTGTTGATACCCAATTTTTCCTCAAACTATTTTAAAATTTGCATGTGTACCTTCAAAATCACTCTTTATAATAACTGGTATTTTCCCGTAATTTTTCATATTTTTATTACATTCTTTTCCAATTTATTCAATATTTTTATATTAAATAATTATCGTAAATTGTATTATAAATAATTTCAAAATATTTCCCAGCTCAATATATCTTTGTTTGATCTTATTAGTATTTAGTTATCTCACAAATTAGCCAATTTGGCATTATTTGACCATAATTACAATAAATTTGCAATTATAGCCTAGTTATACATTTTATACTATTTAAATTCAATAATTAGTCATTTTCTATTTTAAACACTAGTTAATTACTTTAATTTCATCTATTTATAATTAATTTAATTTTATGTAATTATTAGCTATTTTTTTATTAATTATTTATCTATTTAATAAGGTATTTAACAATTAGCCTTTTCCTATTTAAATTATATGCCTAATTTAATTTAACCCCAACCTAATTGAAACCAGCTCAATTACATAACCCAATACCCAATCCCAAACCTAAATCTACCAGACCCAACGCCTGAACAAACCTTGGTCGTTGATCAAACTTGATCAACAGCCCAAAAACGACCTTCCTTAATTAAACCTAGACCTACCCCCCCACCGACCTCTCATTTTCTCACTGGTATCTCATCTCTCTGCTCTCTCTCTATCTCTCTAAGTCTCTTCTAGAGACTTCCTGTCCCTATCGCTCCGATAAACCTCTTCGTCTTCTCCGGCCGTCTCTTTGCCGGAGACCATGAAGCCCTCATCATCCTCCTGCCTCCTATGGTTCCTTAACGCCGGTAATGCTATGGCCTCCAAGGTTCGATTATGAGTAAGATCTTTCCATCTTTGGCCCAAACCTATGGGTTTCTAGGCCGGTATCTTCATCTATAGGTTCACCCTTCAAACCCTAACTTCTGAATCATTTGATTATTTTAGATCTGTAATAGATCTATGCATACTATGAGGTTTTCCTATGTTTTCTTTAAAGAATCTCCCATCTCTTGAACGATTTCCACATTTTTCATACTAGGGTTTCAATTTTTTTTTTTTTGCAAAACAATTTCTTTGGATTTTCAACAATTACTTTATGATTTTGAGCATGTTTAAACGTCACCTGAGTCTTTTCTTTTGTTTGAGCCATTTTAGTTAAGAAACCCGAATACTTCTGGGTTTGATTTGAAGGTTTGAATCTGTTTGCAATGTTGTTTGCATGAACTTTCTGGATTTTTTACGAATGCCCTATGTGTTCTATGCTTCTTGCCTTGATTTGTTGTTAAGGTTTTTTGAATCTCTATTTCCCTTTTAGCTACTTGCTTAGGGTTTATCTCACTTTTTTTTCAACACATGCTATTTATCGACTAGTAAGTCTGATTATTTGTTTTATTGATTACTGGTTCTGAGCATTTCTCATAAAGCTGTAATATCTTCCTTGAATCTGTGACTCTGTGTATTCTCCTGATAGCTCTCTGCTGATTTTTGAAATTGTTTCCTCGATTGTGTGATGATTTCCTTAGTTAGTATTGACCCCTGTAATTTTTCAATCTCATGCGTAATTCTCTGAACCAATTTTTTGAATTAAAATTGTACCCCACCCTATTTATGTGCACAAACATGCTGCTAATTACTTGACATATACTTTCCTTAATTGAAATATTTTGTATCTAGTCCTTATTATATGTCACATGCTTTTACTATGGTAAAATCAGTCTTTCGATTGATTCCTTTCCTTGTTTAATATGACTTGTATCCGTTTGAACTATGACTCCCTAATTAAACAGAGCCCGGTTCTTTAATTGATTCTGATTGAAGTTCTTCCTAAAACTCTGCTAAATTATTGTTTCGTACCTTATTTCTCTGGCTTGTTTAAGACTATAAATGCATCTACTCTCATTAGCATAAAAAACCGAACATAGAACTTGTTCTATTCTCTCTGGCTCACACACACACAATCTACTATTATTCTCTCGATTGTTTGGTATTGCTAGTCGGCTGGAAGCCAAGACTAGCTATTCTACTTGATTCTTATTCTGTATTTGCTGTCTTCAACTGGTATGTTTCCAGTTTATATTTAAAGTCTCCAAAACAACATGTTTCTCTGGTTATTACGATGCATCCTGCTTCTGGTTTCCTTTTACTTATGGTTATGTCGTCCTACTTGCAACTAGTTTCACATATTATGTTGTTTGGTTCTAGGTATCTCCTCCCTTATAGCCTCAGCCTACAATCCCTAGGATACTATAATTGCCTTGTATGTTACTTAATGTGTGTTTCTTAAACCTATGTGTAATTATGTCCTACCCCTCCCAGCACTCCCTCTAATCTGATTCTGTGATTGGTTTTTAACCATGATTGATCCCATACTCTAGGTATCTCTGACTGTATGACCATGTCTAACTAGTATTCCTAAGTTGGTGTCCCACTACCTGTAACCAATTGCAAGGCTTCTGCCTAGTTTGTGTCCATCATGTTGTGTGCTCTATGTGTCCCCAATTCCCATTGTCCCTGAGTGAAATCTAGGCTTGAATGTGATGAACCTTTGCGAGTTGTTTGCTGCTTTCCAAAGATGTTTACATTACTTTCAAGCTGTTTCATTACTGATCAAAACCTTTTCAGAAAAACTTCTTTATTTACTGAATCAATCCAGTGCTGTTTTTTGTCAAAACCTTTTCAAATCTATCTCCTGCACTTCACTTGATTCCTAGAACTTTAAGTTCTGCCCCTCTCAGTGTGAGCACTTCTTTGGGACCTTGAGTTCCCTCTGAACTCTGACACACTGAGGCTGGTATTTCCACACTGCACATGTTTAACTCCTGGTTACTAAGTCTGGGTGTGAGCGTTGCCCGCGAGCCCTTGAGGTCCTTAGGGAACTTTGACACACCCGGACTGTGAAAAGGCTATGAATACCATATGGCAATGAGCTTTATAGGATTAGGCCTAATTGAAGGCTCCCTATAGAATAACTTCTTATTTTTCACTTCTGGTTGTGTAATTCATAATCCTTGGCCTATAATAATTTGTAAGTAATTCTGGGGCTGGATAGTGAAACGGGAAGGGTAACTATGCAGGCCTAGCTATTACAAGGGTAGAAACCATGCTTAGGTTTTTATTCCCTATTTGTGCATTAGAGATCCTGTGTAGGTTCATGTGTTCATGCATTAGATATCATGCTACGTAAGATTTATGTGTATTGTATTCAACATCTCATCTATGCTTAGAAATCCTGCCTATAGGATAAATAATAACAATAAAATAAACTGCTATTACGTGATTCTATCCATGTAAACATGTTCTGAAACTTCATTAGAAGTCCTGTCCTAGGATAAATAAACTGCAATCATGTCCCACTACGCCTACACACTTAGAGATCATGTTTATAGGTAAGTATCATTAACAAGATGTACTCTTTCTATTCCTGAAACGGTGCATAATGTTGTGATTTTATGTGCATTTAGAAATCATGTTTAGGTTATTATGCATCATGCTGCATTAAATCATGATATAGGATCGTACTCATTTAACTTCAGTTAGTCTAAATACAGATATCTAAAACAGTCCCCTCTTCTAAACAACTGGTAATTAGTCCTTGCACATCTTCAACACCTATAATTGCATGTTATTAGCTATAAACAAATCTGAACAACTGTTTCATGTTATCCTACACCTAGGCAAGCCTCAGGTAATCAACTTAAAAAATAAAACCAGAACTGTCCTTTGTGATTAGTGTTCAACTGTCAGCATGCATAAAACCAGTAGGCAAGTCTGATTAAGACATCCTCTCTGAGTTATGAAATAAATATGTCTTTGTTATTATCACGTAAATGCCATGCATAGGATCTGAATCTGGACCTTAATTGTGTATGAGATAAGCTGTTTATGTGCACTGTTTGTAGAGGTCTTTGAGCCCTTTCTTGTTTATGTGCTACCCCATTTATCTGCAGTTCTACTTGTTCATTATATGTCACCTTAGCATTTTCACCTTTAAAACCTGAGGGCCTGCCTAGCATCTCCTTTAGGATAGGAGTCCTAATTTCCTCTGGGACTGATAGGAAGGGACGGGTAACAGCATGCAGTAGAGGTCGAGACCAACACTCGATTTAGTTGCTTTCACGGGGTGGGAAAAAGGTAGAATATGGATATGATGACCGGTGCGCTAATACCATGTGTAGCCCCTCGTCGAGTAATGATTACTGGGTATTGCATTGATGTGACCCATATTATTATAAACCTAGGACACCTTTTATATGCTTAGATTGTAATCCTTTCAAAAGCTAATTTTCTTTACTATTTTCAAATATCTGCATGCTTAAGACTTAAATCCTTTCTTATTTGAGCTTTTATTTGTTTGTTTGCTAAGCCGTACAAATTCATAGAAACCATTTGGCCGGGAACCACACTTGTGGATCCTGAGGGGTGCCTAACACCTTCCCTTAGGATAATTTCAAGCCCTTACCAAATCTATGGTTAGTAACGTAGTTGTAATTGAACCCCTTAGGTTTCCTAACACACCGTTAAAATTGTCAGGTGGCGACTCTTCAAATATGCAAATCCCTTTCCCAAAAGGAACGAGTTGTCTCAACCCATGTCATAAACCCCTTTCAACCGGGCCCCGAAAGGAGCGCTCGGGGAAAAGTGGGGGGCGCGACATTTGTTTTCTAAATTAAATTATTTAATTGAACATAGTATATATTTATGGGTTCCAGGCTCGATATTTAAGGCTCAGTAGCACCAAGCTATCCTGAATTCTTATGTGTGTCAATTTCAATATGTTTAGAATTTTGTGTGTTTGTTTTATAAATTGGACAGAGTATATACCTATGGGTTCCAGACTCGATATTTGAGGCCTAGTATCACCAAGCTATCATAAATTCTTATTTGTTTCAATTTCAATATTTTTATAATTCTGTGTGTTTATTTTATAAATTAAATAATTAATTTTTTTTAAATTGGACAAAGTATATACCTATGGGTTCCAAACTCGATATTTGAGGCCCAATAGCACCAACCTATCATGAATTCTTATGTGTGTAATATTTTCATAATTTTGTGTGTTTGTTTTATAAATTAAATAATTATTTTTTGTAAATTGGACATAGTTTTTGTTTTATCTATCAGTATAAGTGTCACGACCCAAATTCCCAACCTTAAGGATCGTGATGGCGCCTAACACCACACTTGATAGGAAAGCCAATGTTAGAGTTCGCTTAACTATTTCTTTTAATTAACCATTTACATAGGATAAAATAATCTTAAATTAATACTTAATCTAATGGCTTTCAATAAATAATTCCAAATTTAAAATAAATAAACACTAAATTAAGCGAGTCACGAACTAACTAAATAAATCTAGAACTACCCCAGAGTCTGGTGTCACAATTCACGAACTACTAAAGAATACTACAAATACTTGGCTGAAAGAAATAATGTAACTGTCCCGAATATAATAAAACATCACTTATGAGAATAGGAGAAGACTCTCGGGATCTGCGAATGCTGGCAGATATACCTCGTGTCTCCGAATAAATGAATAGTGCTCTAAATATCTCTACAGCTGGCCGGTACTTGGATCTGCACAAAAGAGTGCAGAGTGTAGTATCAGTACAACCAACCCCATGTACTGAGTAAGTGTCGAGCCTAACCTCGACGAAGTAGTGAAGAGGCTACGTCGGGGCTTTAGCAATATAACATGTGACAATAATATGCAAAGCAAGAAGGATATCTAAACAAATAATTAAGTACTGCAACAACAATAAAATAACCCAGCTGCCTTTTCCAAGGCTCATCTATAACCAATTCTCAAATAATTTCCAAGTTTCCAAACTTTAACTTTAAATAAAAGTAGTGCCAAAAATATGAAGAATAGTAAAATAAACATTTAAGCCTTTCTAATCTTTATTTTCTTTGAAGTTCAGTAAAAATATAAATGTCGTCCCTTGTTGCTCCTTGTTGCGGCGTGCAACCCGCTCCCACCTGTTCACCCTTATTGCTCCTCCCTAAATATATCACCTTTATTACTCCTGTTGCGGTGTGCAACCCGATCCCACATGTCCACCCTTATCACTCCTTGTTGAGGCGTGCAACCCGCTCCCGCCAGACATCTCATATCAATTTATTCATAAATTTCACAATTTAGGCCAACCCTTTCACAATATTTTTGTCTCAACAATTATAAATAAGAAACTGTATTTTTTTCATAACTTCATCAATATCCTCTCAACCATGAAACCAACAGGAACATATATCGGTTAAAACAATGTCAAACCGCTCAACTGTTTTGTACCACAAGGGAACCAGCTAAAACAACCAATACTATTTCCAAAATAACCACAACAATAATTAACAACAAAATAACAAGGCCAAGTAGTCATAGAAACAATAATGAATATAGAACAATTAAGACAAGAATCAATTAAGTTGGGAACGGGAAAGGGATCATGTTTAACATGCAATTTGGTGGTGCATAGATACTCGTCACCTCACCTTTACACCACACACATGCATTTCACATAGCAAACAAATGGGGATTCATATTCCCTCAAGTCAAAGTTAGACCAAACACTTACCTCAATTTCGTAGGTCACTCACTGCTTAATTTTAGCTTTTCCTTTAGAATCTTGCTCTAACTTTCTCGAATCTAATCATAATTAACTCAATATCATCAATTAAATCTAAAGGAACTAACTTTATTGAAAAACATAATTTTTCCTAAGTTTTCTCAAAAAAAGTGAAAACCCGACCCCGGACCCGCTTGGTCTAAACTCTGGGTTTGGACCAAATTACGTTCACCCATTCACCCACGAACCCAAATGTAAAATTAATTTCGAAATCCAACCTCAATTCGAGGTAAAATTTAATTTTTACAAAATTCCCTAATTCTACCCAAACCCTCAACTTTTACCATGAAAATTCTTATTTTTTGGTTTAAAGGTGATGAAAAACAATAAGGAATTGAAAGAGTGAAGCTTAGAATTGATTACCTATTACTTGGGGATGATATTTGGTGAAGCAAATCGTTCCTAGGGCTGTGGGGTTCGAAAATATGAAGAAGAAAGGGTTCTAGCCATTTTTAAAAGACTTTATATACGCCTGAGCCAGGCTCTTATGCATTCCCGACAGGAGTGATGCGTTCGCGTAGAGTTCTGGACCCAGACCTTATGCGATCTCAAGGGAACGTTCGCATCGCACAAACGCGACCCCCTTTCCCCAGGCCCAGATATGTGTTCGCATGAGGGGGGGGGTGCGTTCACATAGTGTAATTTCCAACCCCTCCCCCAGGTCCCAGCTAACTCTATGCGTTCGCATCTTGGGAGTGCGTTCGCATAGAACAAAACAACCCCCAACATTTTTACTCTGTGCGTTCGCGTTCAAAGGGGTGCGAATACAATGCACAAAAGTGTTGTGCACTGACAGCGGAAAAACCAGCAATCTTTCAAGTGTAAAAACATCTCGTGGCCTATCCGAAACTCACCCGATCCCTCGGGGCTCTAAACAAAACATGCTCGCAAGTCTATAAGCATCATACAGACTTGCTCGTGCGATCAAATCATGAAAATAACATGTAAAACTATGAATTAAACCTCAAAAATCATCATTTTCATCAAGAATTATTATAGTTCATAACTTTTCAACCGGATGTCCGAATCACGTCAAACGAACTCCGTTTTTCACCAAATTTCACAGTTAACCTTTAAACATCATAAAAAACCTGTACCAAGCTCCGGAACTAGAATACAGTCCCAATACCAATGATTTCAAACATTAATTATTTTCTTTATTTCATAATTATTTCAGCAAAATAATTTCTTTCAAAAATTAATTTCTAAGGCTTAGGACCTCGGAATTCATTTTCGGGCATATGCTCGAGTCCCATATTTTACTGCGGACCTCTCGGGATTGTCGGAACACAGATCCGGTTCCATTTACTCAAAATGTTGACCAAAGTCAACTATAATCAAATTTAAATTCTAGAAATCACTATTTCTCATATTTTCACATAAAAGCTTTCCGATTTCATGCCCGGACTGTGCACGCAAATTGAGCTATTTAAAATTAGTCTTTTTATGTCTATTAAACATGGAACAGAGTCTAAATTTATAAAATGACCCCTTGTGTCATCACAATCTCCATCTCTAAAACAAACGTTCGTCCTTGAACGGACATAGAAAAATTACCTGAATTGGCAAACAAGTGTGGATATCTACTCTGCATGTCCGAATCGGACTCACAAGTAGCTGCCTCAACGGGATGGCCTCTCCACTGCACTCGAACTGAAGGATAACTATTAGATCTCAAATGACGAACCTTCCGGTCAAAAATGGCTATCGGTTCCTCCTCATAAGTCAAGTCTTTGTCCAATTGGAAAGAGCTAAAATCTAACACGTGGGACGGGTCACCATGATATTTCTGAAGCATAGACACGTGGAATACCGGATGAACAGAGGATAACCCTGGAGGCAATGCAAGTCTATAAGATACCTCCCTCACTCTATCAAGAATCTCAAATTTCCCGATATACCTAGGGCTCAACTTACCCTTCTTCCCAAATCTCATAACACCCTTCATGGGAGACACACGAAGCAATACTCTCTCTCCAACCATGAAAGCCACATCACAAACCTTACGATCGGCATAACTCTTTTGCCCAGACTGAGCTGCACGAAGTCTCTCTTGAATAATCTTGACCTTATCTAAGGCCTCCTGAACTAAGTCTGTACCCAACAACTGAGCTTCTCCCGGCTCAAACCATCCAACTAGCGATCTGCACCGTCTACCATGTAACGCCTCATAAGGATCCATCTGAATGCTCGACTGATAACTATTATTATAAGCAAACTCCACTAACGGCAAGAACTGATCCCACGAACCTCTAAAGTCAATAACACAAGCGCGGAGCATATCCTCCAATATCTGAATGGTACGCTCGGACTACCCGTCAGTCTGAGGGTGAAATGTTGTACTCAACTCCACTCGGGTATCCAACTCACGTAGAACTGCCCTCCAAAAGTTTGAAGTAAGCTGCGTACCATGATCATAAATGATAGAAGCGGGCACACCATGAAGGCGAACAATCTCCCGGATACATAACTCAGGCAACCGCTCTGAAGTATAAGTACTTGCCACAAGAATGAAATGTGCTGATTTAGTTAGCCTATTTATAATAACCCAAACTGTGTCAAATTTCCTCTGAGTCCGTGGGAGCCCAACAACGAAGTCCATAGTGATACTACGCTCCCGTTTCCACTTAGGAATCTCTATCTGCTGAAGCAAACCACCAGGTCTCTGATGCTCATACTTTACCTGTGGACAATTTAAGCAACGATCCACATACGCAACAATGTCCTTCTTCATTCTTCTCCACCAATAATGCTGCCTCATGTCTTGGTACATTTTGGCTGCACCTGGATGAATCGAATACTTAGAAGTGTGAGCCTCCTCAAGGATGAACTCATGAAGGCCATCAACATTAGGCACACATAAACGACCCTGCATCCTCAAAATACCATCATCTCCAACTGTAACCTTCTTGGCATCACCATGTCGAACTGTGTCCCTAAGGACTGCCAAATGTGGGTCATCATCCTGCCGCTCCCGGATACGGTCAATTAGAGAAGACCGAGCGATTGTACATGCTAGAACACTGGTGGGCGAAATATCCAACCTCATGAACTAATTAGCCAACGTCTGAATGTCTGAAGCCAACGATCTCTCACCAACTGGAATATATGCAAGGCTACCCATACTCACCGCCTTTCTACTTAATGCATCGGCCACCACATTGGCTTTCCCTAGGTGATACAATATGGTGACATCATAATCTTTTAGTAACTCTATCCATCTCCGCTGCCTCAAATTTATATCTTTCTGCTTGAATAAGTACTGGAGACTACGATGGTCAGTAAAAACCTCACACGGCACGCCATAAAGATAGTTCCTCCAAATTTTCAATGCATGAATAATGGCTGCCAACTCTAAGTCATGAACAAGATAATTCTTCTCATGGACCTTCAACTGTGGAGACGCATACACAATCACCCTTCCATCCTGCATCAACACTGCTCCAAGGCCAACTCGGGAAGCATCACAATACATCGTGAAAGAACCCGAATCTGATGGTAACACCAACACCGGTGCCTAAGTCAAGGCTATCTTGAGCTTCTGAAAGCTCGCTTCGCACTCATATGCACATTTAAATGGCACACCTTTCTGAGTCAATTTAGTTATTGTGGCTTCTATAGAAGAGCACCCCTTCACAAAACGACGGTAGTAACCCGCCAAACCAAGAAACTCCTAATCTCCGTAGCTGTAGTGGGTCTAGGCCAGTCCCTGACTGCCTCTATCTTCTTAGGATCAACCTGAATACCCTCAGCTGATACAATATGACCCAAAAAGGCTACTGAATCTAACCAGAACTCACATTTAGAAAACTTGGCATACAACTGATTACCTCTCAAAGTCTGGACTGCTATACGGAGTGCTGCTCATGCTCTTCCCGACTGCGGGAGCATATAAGAATGTCATTAATGAACACGATCATGAAAGAGTCCAGATGGGGCTTGAAGACCCGATTAATCAAATCCATAAAGGTTGTTGGAGCATTAGTCAGCCCAAAAGACATAACTAAAAATTCATAGTGCCCATACCTCGTCCGAAAGGCTGTCTTAGGAACATCGGACGCCCTAATCTTCAGCTGATGATAGCCCGACCTTAAGTTAATTTTCAAAAATACTCTAGCATCCTGAAGCTGATCAAATAGTTCGTCAATCCTCGACAACAGATACTTATTTTTGATAGTGACTTTATTAGCTGTCGGTAATCTATACACATTCTCATCGACCGATCTTTCTTCTTTACGAACAAAATCGGTGCACCCCAAGGCGAGACACTAGGTCTTATGAAACCCTTATCTAGCAAATCTTTTAATTCTTTCAATTCTGGTGGGGCCATCCGATATGGAGGAATGGAAATGGGTTTAGTGCCCAGTTTAACCAAAGAATTAGACCCTTTGACTAAAGCTTATTTTTAAGATGAATACGGGTTACTGATAATCAAGATAATGGGAAAAATGAATAATAGAAAATATTACAGAAATAAAAGATCGAAGTTGATTGTATTCAAGAATCAGATGCCTTTACAAGCTGTATTCACCTCCCTTATATAGGATATTCTTATAACGTACGACTCCTGCTATGGTTACTCATTAATGACTAATTATGACATTAATGAGGCATTACAAAGGATAACAATAATAGGGGTTCAGTTACATAACGTTCGAGTAATCAATTGTGGGTTCTTGAATCTGCCCGTAGCTTTGTTTAGATTCATTCTGACCGTGCCTCTCTCCCATTTTGATCAAGTTGAATTTCCCGTGGCTGATAAGTTCGTGGGTTTGCTTAACCGTGCCTCTTTGTACCGTACCTCTTCAAAGAGTTTTGTCCAGCTGTCGTGTTTTCCTGTGTCCACATGACTGGCTGAGTTGTCAAAAGCTGGCTTACACGTGAAACTCTTTTTTACCAATATAGATAGTCCCCCCACTTACCATATATTTACCGATTAATATTTGGTAAGTGGATATTCATTTATGGCGGGAATATTCTGCCGCCGCTTTTCCTTGAATCATTATATCCTTCTATGCACCATGGGCGTCGTTTGTCACTTCCATTTAATGCTCATACCACATGTCTTTTTTGGATTGGTTCTGCATTTACTCAGCACCTTTTAGGGCTTTTTGTGTTTGTGCCAGTCTCGAAGTAACATCTTCAATTATGACTTTTCATCATTATTTTCCTTTTTCATCTTGTTTGACGGTTGTCTTCAAGTATAAATACATGTTTTCTTTTATTTGCTTCCACGAAACACTTTTCTAATTTTGTAATTCTGTAAAGAACTTTCTCCTTTCCCTTTGTAAACATGTCTTCTTCAAACCAACCTCAAAGAGTAATAGACATTAAAAGCTTAGCGCCATCTTCTGCTCCGACTAGGAGTCGGAGGGGTGGTAGACTTAGAATTCTAGGATCCACTCCTTCAAGGGGCTCTTCTTCTTCTCAGATAGTACCTCCCTCTTCCACTAGATCTCCAGTTTCCCTGAGATTTAGGGTTTCTTGATCTTTGTCTAGGGGTAGAGGCGAACGCCTTCGTGAACCTGGAGTCGATGAAATTTTCCCTGTTGAGTTTGTTTTTTCTAGGGATAGTCAAGTTCTTGTAGATCAATCTTCTTCTCTTGATAGTGTAGAAAGATATCAAACCCTTATAACTGAGGGTCAGATTTCCCTTGTTCGAAGGGAGTACTTCTGGAAATCTGACATTCCTGTCTATATTCCGAATAGTAATCAAAGAATAACGCTTACAAGATGGGATATTCTTTTGTTTATACGTATCCTTTCACTTTAGGGTTTAGACCCCCCATTGACCCAGTTATAATCGAGTTTTGCCATTTTTTCAATATCTGCTTAGGACAGGTCGGCCTGCTTGTGTGGCGAGTTTTCGCATGCCTTAGGAGTTTGGCTTCTTTAGCCTCGGTTCCTTTTACCTTCAACTATCTTATTCACCTCTACTCTCCTACCTTATTTCGTGAAGGGGTTTTTACTCTGACTCCTAGAAGGAAAAGAGTGTTAGTAACCCCTGGAAACGATAAGGATAGGGGTTGGTACCTCTGGTATGTTGTTGTACCCACTGCTAATTTAGTGGGTAAAGAAAATATTTCCTTCCCTGAGAAGTGGAATCGCGCACGTGAGTATGCTTTAGCTCACATTTACTTTTTCTTGTTTTGATTTGAGATGTTTTATTTAACACCGTGTCTGTTTATTTTTCTTCTTTCAGCAATCATGAATACTGTTGAGAATGTCTTCGGTATTCGTGATTTGATAGAAAAATTATTATGTGTTTCTCCTTTAGAAGAAAGATCTTGGAATTACATCGCTGGGAGGTATGGTTGGCAAGTAAAGACCCACGGTAAGTGAAGTTTTTATTCTTGCTTCTTTCCTTACTCGAGTCTTTTTTCTTTTGTCGTTTAACTTTTTTCTCTTTTTAATAGGATTCTCTGTTCGTAGGGTGTCTGCTTCCTCTATCCCGAAAATGTCCTTGGCTAAAGCCTAGGAAATCATTGTTGGTTCATCTTCCTCGAAGAGGAAGATTAGTGAATCTCGCTCCATAGCAGAAGAGGAAGAGGGTGCTTTAGTGCACAGGCCACGGAGAAGGCAAATGATTTTAGATGATGAGCCTACTGCCTTAACCTTGCCTCCCGTGTCCGTGATTGAGCCCCCTGTCTTTGACGATGTTCCACATTCCCTTATTCACGGTGGTACTGATCTTGCTTCTGACGACGTCCCTTTGGCTGCTGTATTTCTTCCATCTTTGAGAGAAACTGTTTCGTCTATTCCTTTGGCTATCTCAACTTTTGCTGCTGCTTTTCCTGTAACTTATTCAACTCTTCAACTTTCCGTGCCTGCTCCTTTGCCCGTGGCTTCTCCAGATCCTCAACCTTCTGTGCCTGTTGTTGTTCCATCTCTGCCTGCTTCCATGTCTTCCATTAAGGAAGTAGGGTTTTCCAGCAGAGAGATGCAGCAGGTGGTAATAGAGGTTCCAACTGAGGGAAACCTTTTTAAGAAGACGAGTGAGCCTGAAGTATGGCTCAAGCCTTTAATAGGTCCCGCTGAGAAAGAAAAGCTAGCTAGCCACGATGCTCTTACATGGGCAAATGAGGTCGTGCATACTTCTTTGAAGGTATGGTGTAAGTTATCCTCTTTCACTCTCGTATATGAAATTTACCATATCTAACTGGTTTATTTCTTGTAGATTAACCTCATAGGCATGGAGCTTATGAAGAGGATTTCAAACACAGACCAAGAGACAAGAGAGTTGCAGGCAGAAGTTGATAATTGGAAAGCACAGTATGATAGCCTAAGAATTGACATGGACGCTTTATAAGAGGAGAGGAGTACCTTGAAGCGGCATATGAGACTTATGGCAAAAGAACTAGCAGTGGAGCGGGCTTCTTAAAGTCAATATGACAAAGACAAGAGTGTTCTGGAGTCTTCATTCGTGGAGCAGCTGTCCCGTGCCTCAGAGGAGATTAGAGACTTGAAGAGCTTGCCGGGGTGAAAGGAAAAATACTCAGGCGAGCTCGTGCAATCACTCACTCGTACTCAAGAAGATCTCCGAAGGGATTTAGACAAAGCTCAAGCTTTAGAGGAGTCGATTGTTCCATTAAGGGCCGCTCATGAAGCTGCGGACACGGAGAAGGACGGGATGAGAGCTGAGCTTCAAGTGTGGGCACAAGATTATGAAGATTTGGAAGAGGTGGCTGTTGTCGATGTGAGTTGGGCGTATTTGAATTCTTGCCTCGACACATTGATGGAAGTGAGTCGAGAGGGTTTTTACCTTAGTGCTGAAATAGCCAAAACTAAGGAAGCCATGGATAAGGCTCAACAATGTCATAACCTCTCTTCACATGATGGTGAGATTCTAGCCGCTCATGCCTCTTTCATCCTCAGTTGCTCCCGCTCCTTATGCCACTGAAGTCATCCCCTTCTTCTTAAAAAGATATAGTTGGTTTATCTTTTTTTTCTTTTTCTTTGTATCAATTGGTGGTTACCCCAAGTCACATCGGGGGTAAATTTGGATTTTCTTTAAGTCCCCAAATGACAACTTAAGGGCACCACAATGTAAATATAAAAATCTTATATGGCTAAGTACAAGTTAATACTTATTTTTAGCCGTTTAATATATAAATGTTAGTTCGACTTTTGTTGAGTTTCTGTTTCACTCTTTAAGTCTTTTGTATGCTTTATTTTTCGAGGTTTTAGTTTTACCTTCGAGTTTTGCATGTGGGATGCTTTAGATTACTCGTACCTTTTTATAATAGGCACGGTGTCATATTAAATGTGTGCCTTTTTTGTAATAGGCATAGTTTATGGAAGAGGGCCCTTTATAATTGACATGAAGAAGACGTCTCAACTTCATGATAATGCAATAGAGTGATAGGAATTTTACACATGTTTAAGAATGTTTCCAAGGAAATTTTTTTGTTTGAACTTCCATGACATTTTACATGTGTTTGGTTATCGTCTAAAAATCACGCTTGCAACTGTTTTTGTTTAACAGATTTAATACACTTTTGTATTTCGTAACTATTTTTCATAGGTAACAGTTTTTCGATATTAATACAAGGAAATAATTGTTTTTCACTGGTAACAGCTTTTATAAAGATTGGGGTTTTTACCCTCAACTGTTTTGGAAACAGTTTTCTAATAAGTACGAGGGAAATGTTTTCTTATTCGTAACTGTTTTTATTTGATAACAGTTTCTTGAACAAATACAAGGGTTCAGATCTTTCATCCATAACTGTTTTATTCGAGAACAGTTTTTTGAATAAGTATATTGATGATGATCTTTTACCCCTAACTGTTTTTGTTACAACGGTGTTGAATAAGTATAAAGATGTACATTTCTTTCTCGTGACTAACATTTTGCCTTTCAACCTGAATATGTTCGAAGGTTTTTGCTTTTTGCATTAGGCTTTGTATTTGGATGGCTCTTTTGATTTCTTTCGATTCTGCTCGCGTCACTTGTCTCATTGGGTAGATGGGTCTTTAAGTTCGAGTTTTTGACTTTATGATAGTCTTATTTGCTTCGTCTTAGTCTTCCATACTGTATAGTTCCCCAAGTGTTTGAGATTTGAAGAATGAAATCTCGAGCACTTGATTATTCCTTTCCTTGTGGCCCTTTTCCTGAAAAGTAAAAACATTCCGGACTCGAAGGTATATAGTTTTTAGATGATGGCTACTTAACCCCTTTTAAAATGTCCATCAGAAAGTGTAACCCTAGACCGGGAATTGTGTTATTTCCTCGCGTCTTTGCATGTCTAATATCATCATCTGGTGATGGGTTAGCTTTGTGCCTATCATCTAAAAAAGTTAGTAAAATTTATAAATGTTCAAAATAAAATCGAACGTGTGATACCTAACGGGGGGTATTCTTTTCTTTTTAGAAGTAATACTTATTTAGATGGATGGCGTTCCATCTTGTTGGTAGAACTCTGCCGTCTATAGTTTCCAACTCATAGGCGCCTTTTCCAGCTATTCCTCAGATTTTGTAAGGTCCTTCCCAGTTTGGATTTAGCTTTCCTGCACCTGCTTCTTTTGTTGATTAAAATACTTTTTAGAGGAAGAAGTCCCCAATTTTAAAGTACATGATATGAGCTTTACAGTTGTAATAACGTTCTATGATTTGTTTTTGAGCTGCCATCTATATCAGTGTTGCTTCTCTCTGTGGTTCGAGCAGGTCCAGGTTGGTCCTTAATTCGTAGCTATTTTCACCTTCCATGGCTGTCGAGAACCTTATACTTTGTTCGCCAATCTCTACAGGTATTAAGGCTTCTGAGCCATAAATAAATGCGAACGGAGTTTCTCCCGTGGCTATTTTTGAAGTCGTTATGTATGCCCATATTACCTTAGTAACTCATCAGGCCAGTTTCCTTTGGCTTTATCCAGCCGCTTTTTTAGATTTTTGATGATGACCTTATTTGTTGACTCAGCTTGACCATTAGCCACGGGGTGGTAAGGCGTTGAGGTGATCCGCTTGATTTGCCAACTTTCGAAGAATTCTGTGATTTGCGAGCCTATGAATTGTGGGCCATTATCGCACACGATATCCTTTGGTATTCCAAAGTGGCATATTATGTTTCGCCATAAGAAGCTTTTAACTTCCTTTTCTCGCACTTGTTTGAACGCTTCTGCCTCTACCCATTTTGTAAAATAGTCGGTTAGTACGAGTAAAAAACGTACCTGTCCTTTAGCTGTGGGAAGAGGTCGTACTATGTCCATACCCCATTTCATGAGAGGCCATGGGGATATTATTGGATGTAACAATTCCGCTGGTCGATGCATGTTATTGGCAAACCTTTGGCATCTGTCACATTTGGATACGAAATTCTCGGCTTCTTCTTCCATCTTAGGCCAATAGTATCCGGCTCTGATTAGTGTTTCACTAAGGATCTAGCCCCTGAGTGATTTCCATAGTATCCTTCGTGAACTTCTTACATCACAAATTCTGTTTGGTTAGGTCCAAGGCATTTAGCTAGGGGTCCCCCGAACATCTTGCGATAAAGTAAGTTACGAATAAGGCAATACCGTGCAGCTTTGCGCCGTAGTTCTTGAGCCGCTATCTTGTCTTCAGGTACGGTGCCGTTCTTCAAAATTAAGAATTTCGTTTTTCCAGTCCCAGGTTAGGTTGTTGAAAGTTACCTCATTCCTGTCGTGGTCTATTATTGAATGAAATAGTTGAACGACAATTGTATTGTCTTTGTTTGTTACTTCCGTGACTGCTGCGAGGTTGGCTAATGCATCTGCTCCTGCATTTTCTTCTCTAGGTATTTGCACTACCTTCCATGTTTTGAATTGTCTCACGAGCTCCCGTGCTCTTTCAAGATACTGTTGCATTCTAGTCTCTCGAGCAATGTAAGTCCTATGTATCTGATTTACTACCAAATGGGAATCGTTGTTGATCACAATTTGCTCGATTGAGAGCTCCCGTGCAAGTTCGAGCCCTGCAATAACAACTTCGTACTCTGCTTCATTGTTAGTGATATGATAACACTTTATAGCTTGCCGTGTCTTTTCATCCGTGGGTGATATCAAGACTATGCCTAATCCAGCGCCTTTTATATTTGAAGAACCATCGGTGAACAAGGTCCACAGGCCTGGATTAACACTGTTAAAGAGTTTTAACTCTTTTTCTACTTCAGATACAATGCCATTACTAAAGTCAGCAACAAAATCAGCTAGTATTTGAGACTTAATTGCAGTCCTAGGCTGATAAATTATCTCATGCTCACTTAATTCTATGGCCCATTTGGCTAATCTTCCTGACAATTCTTGTTTATGCAGAATATTTCTTAAAGGATATGAGGTCACAACAGTGATTGGGTGGCATTGAAAATAGGGTCGTAATTTTCTAGATGCCATTATTAAAGCTAAAGCTAACTTTTCCAGATGTGGATATCTAGTCTCAGCATCTAGCAAAGTTTTACTTACATAATAGATAGGTGATTGTTTACCTTTTTCTTCTCTTACCAATACTGCACTTACAGCAATTTCTGAGACAGCCAGGTAGATGTACAATCTTTCCCCTTATTTTGGCTTTGAAAGCAGTGGTGGTTTGGATAGATAAATCTTCAGGTTCTTGAGGGCTTGCTGACATTCTTCAATCCATTCAAACCGATTCTGTTTTTTGAGAACTGCAAAGAATTTAAAACTTTTCTCGGAAGATTTCGAAATAAATCTTCCTAAGGCTTCAATTCTTCCCGTTAGTCTTTGAACCTTCTTTTTATTTATTAAAACATCAGGTAATTTCCTCTATGGCTTTAATTTGAGCGGTATTTACCTCTATTCCTCTGTTTGATACAAGGAAACCCAAAAATTTGCCTGATTGCACTCCAAAAGCGTATTTCTCTGGATTGAACTTCATATTATACCTGCGTAAAATATCAAAAGCAGTAGATAGGTGCTGGAAATGGTCTTGTGCTTGTGTTGATTTTACCAACATGTCATCGATGTACACCTCCATCGTTTTTCCCAGATGTTCTTGGAACATCTTGGTCACTAGCCTTTGATAGGTGGCTCCAGCGTTTTTTAGGCCAAAAGGCATGACTTTATAACAATAAGTTCCCCTATTCGTGATAAAGGAGGTTTTTTCCTCGTCTAAAGGATCCATTTTAATCTGATTATAACCAGAATATGCATCTAGAAAGCTTAATAGTTCATGACCTGTGGTAGCATCAATCATTTGATCTATATGAGGCAATGCAAATGAATCTTTGGGGCATGCTTTGTTTAAATCAATATAATCTACTCATACTCTCCACTTGCCATTCTTTTTAGGTACTACCACGGTGTTTGCTAACCAGTTAGGGTACGTTACCTCTCGTATCGAACCAATCTTCAAGAGTTTTTGTACCTCTTCGTCGATCACTTGGTTCTTGAATGGTCCTTGATTTCTTTTCTTCTGCTTAACAGGTACGAAGGATAGATCTTCATTTAGTTTATGAGTCATCACTTCTGGTGGGATGCCTTTCATATCTGAGTGGGACCACGCAAAATAGTCTGCGTTAGCCTTTAAATAATCAATTAACTTACCTCTTCGAGTGGGGCTTAGCCTTGTGCCTGTATACACTTTCTGCTCAGGTTTTTGTTCAGATAACGGAACAACTTTGAGCTCCTCCGTAGTTGTTTTGATGTGCTTATCTTCCTCCGGTTCATGAATGACGTCCGGTATGGAATCCGTATCTGTGTGGTATAGTATACCCTCCGTGGTAACTTGATTCTTCTTCTCGTAAGTATTTTCTTTCATGAATGTTTCAGCAATAATATCTTCCGTACCTATTTGGGCAGTAATTTTTTTCATGCCTGTT
The DNA here is from genome assembly GCA_005239525.1 of Nicotiana knightiana. NCBI lineage: Eukaryota > Viridiplantae > Streptophyta > Magnoliopsida > Solanales > Solanaceae > Nicotiana > Nicotiana knightiana. The sequence goes on from ML439803.1 coordinate 79,815, forward strand.
TGGGCGGTGTTACCTATTTGGGAGATTTCCTTATCTCGTAATTCTTCCACCTCTATTTTCTTGTTGTAGTGTACCACATAATTTATATTTTTTGCGGTCTGCTGATCTCCTTTGGTTTGGTGAATCCCCCATTCAGAGGAAAATTTTATTACCTGATCCAACAGGGAGGGTATCGCTTTCATGTCGTGGATCCATGCCTTCCAATGATCACGTTATAAGCCATGTGAGTTTCGATGACTTGGAACCTAGCTCTTTTGATCACCCCCTCAGCATAAGTGTTAAGCTCAATTTCTCATTTTGTTATAATCATAGAGTTATCAAACCTGGATATGGATCGTGCTTTTGGGATTACTTGATTCCCCAGTAGCATTTCTTCCACGACTCTTAGCAAAATGATATTAACTGAACTGCCTGGATCAATCAACACTCTTTTCACGTTAGTGTCATGAATAAGTAGAGATATTACTAGAGCATCGTTGTGGGGAAACATTAATCCGCTGCTATTTCCATCATCGAAGTTTATATCGTCTTCTCCACGAGCATGTTTCCTGTGTGTAATTGTGAACTTTGTGGTTGTTTTGCAAATCACTCCGTTTACTTCTTCACCCCAGTGTATTACGTTAACGGTTCATTTTGGAGAAGAAGGCTTTGGGGGCTCCTGTCTGTTCCTCAAATATGACTATTTACCTTTATCACTAAACAATTCTGTTAAATAGCCCTGTTTTAGAAAAATTTCTACTTCACCTTGTAAAAATCTGCAATCCGCAGTTTTGTGCCCATGATTGTTGTGAAATTCACACCAGTGATCTGGGTTTCTTCTATTTGGATTTGACCGCATCTCTTTGGTCCACTTAACCTTGTCTCCCATGTTCTTCAATATTGAGACAAGTTCAGTAGTGCTTATATTAAAGGTATGATCCCCAATTTGAGTACTACCTCTAGGTCGTTCATCTCGATCTTTTCTGGATCTAGACGAGGATGAGATTACATCTCTTCCTTGTAGTCTATTGTCCGACCTAGTGTTTTCGAACCTGGGGAGGATATCGCGTCTCGAGGGTCCTAAGTAAGGATCGTACCTGTTTTTACCTGATCTTCTATCTGATTCAGGACGTCTGGATCTGGAATGATCTTCATCTCTCGAACGAGCAATGATATCTTCTTCTATTCTGAGTTTAGTACTGTACCTGTTATATACATCGTTCCATGTTGTGGCGGGGAATTCTCTTAGATTCTCCTTAAGTCGCCTGGTGGATTCTGAGATTTTATCGTTCAAGTTGCTTGCAAATGCCATGGTTGCCCAATTATCAGGCACCCTGGGTAACTGCATTCTTTCTCGTTGAAACCTGTCTACAAACTCACGGAGTAGTTCCGTGTCTCCTTGTTTTATTTTGAATATGTCTTCCATTCTCTTCTCAACTTTTTGTGCACCAGAGTGTGCTTTTATAAACGAATCTGCAAGCTCAGCAAAAGAGTCAATAGAATTTTCAGGGAGAAGAGAATACCAGGTTAGGGCCCCTTTGGTAAGTGTTTCCCCAAATTTTTTGACAAGGACTGATTCAATCTCTTGTTTCGTTAAGTCGTTGCCTTTTACCCCAGTAGTGAAAGCAGTCACATGGTCGCGTGGGTCAGTTGTTCCATCATATTTGGGAACGTCAGGCATTTTAAACTTCTTGGGTATAGGCAAGGGTGCCGCACTTGGCTTCCAAGGTTGTTGAGAATATCTATCAACATCAATGCCTTTGATGATAGGTGGTACTCCAGGAATTTGTTCGATGCGATCGTTCTGCTCCTTCATCTGTTTCTGCATGGTTAGCAGTAAATTTTGTAATTCTGAGTTATTAGATATACCTGGTCTCGTTTCGAGAGATTCATTAGGAGTATCTCCTCTTCCTGAGTTTGCCAACCCAGATTAGGATTTTCCATGGTGATGGTGTTATTGGGGGGTGGAGTTGGCGGTGTAGGAAACGCTTCTGGTAATCCTCTCGCAAATTCTTGCAAAGCTTGGCTCACATACTCTGCAATCATTTGTTTTACACGATCTTGTTCCACAGTTTGATCATTATCACCATTGTTGTTATTGGATCTTTCTGGGGATTGTTCCCTCAAACCACGTGGGGTTCCTGAAGGTGATGGAACTGGGGTTCCACTTCTTTGTTGGTTGTTGTCGTTGGGGTTTGACATAATTCAAACGATATCAATTGGAAAGTAAACAAAGATTATCAGATTTTCGGTAACGGAACCAATTTGTTTAAACAAAGAATTAGACCCTTTGACTAAAGCTTATTTTTAAGATGAATACGTGTTACTGATAATCAAGATAATGGGAAAAATGAATAATAGACAATATTATAGAAATAAAAGATCGAAGTTGATTGTATTCAAGAATCAGATGCCTTTACAAGCTGTATTCACCTCCCTTATATAAGAGATTCTTATAACGTACGACTCCTACTATGGTTACTCATTAATGACTAAATATGACATTAATGAGGCGTTACAAAGGATAATAATAATAGGGGTTCAGTTACATAACGTTCGAGTAATCAATTGTGGGTTCTTGAATCTGCCCGTAGCTTTGTCTAGATTCATTCTGACCGTGCCTCTCTCCCATTTTGATCAAGTTGAATTTCCCGTGGCTGATAAGCTCGTGGATTTGCTGAACCGTGCCTCTTTGTACCGTACCTATTCAAAGAGTTACGTCCAAATGTCGTGTTTTCCTGTGTCCACGGGACTGGATGAGTTGTCAAAAGCTGGCTTACGTGTGAAACTCTTTTTTAACAATATGCCCGGAGCCACATCAATACGGAAATCAATATCCCTGTCGGGTGGCATACCCGGCAGGTCTGCAGGGAATACCTCAGGAAACTCACGCACGATAGGAACTGACTCTATATAAGAAACCTCAGCATCGGAATCACGAAATCACCATGCGGCGAGCCTTTCTCCACCATGCGGCGAGCCTTGGCATATGAAATCACCCGGCTGGGAGAATGACCAGGAGTCCCTTTCCATTATAATCGAGGCAAACCAACAATGCTAAAGTAACTGTCTTGGCGTGACAGTCTAAGATGGCATAATAGGGCGACAACCAATCCATGCCCAATATAACATCAAAATCAACCATGTCTAGAAGTAAAAGATCCAGACTAGTTTCAAGACTTTCTATGACTACCACGCACGAACAGTACACTTGATCTACCACGATAGCACCCCCACCAGTGTAGACACATAAACAAGAACACTTAAGGGATTACGGGGCACATTCAAATACGAGGCAAAATAGGATGAAACATACGAGTAAGTAGACCCCGGATCATACAAAACTGAAGTTGATCTATCGAAAACTGAGATGATACATGTAATAACAATATCGGAGGACTCTGCTTCGGGCCTGGATGGAAATGCATATAGTTGGGGCTGGGCCCCACCCTGAACCATACCTCTGGGAGGATCTCCACCTCAGGGAGGACCTCCACCTCTAGAAGGATGACCTCCACCTCTAGCTATCTGTCCTCTGCCTCTAACATTCTAGCCTCTACCTCTAACTACCTGACCCCTACCCCTTGCTGGTTGGGCAGGTGGTGTTGCAGCTAGTGCCAAAACTATGGCACGAGAACCCTGGTACTGATGCTGATCACTCAGAAACCTCGGACAAGCTCTCTGAATATGCCCATATTCACCACAGTCAAAACATCCCTCCTGATATGAGGACTAACCCTGACGAACCGGCTGACCACGATAATAACTCTGCAAAGGAGGTGCTCTAATATGAGCTAAAGGAGCACTGTAGACTGGCTGAGCAAAAGGAGGCACATAAGAACCACGACCCCCTGAAGTACCATGTGAAACCTGTAGTGCTGAATGGAAAGTCCTGGAAGAATGGCCTCTGTTAAATAAAGTCCCGCGTCCAGATGAGGCACCACTGAAACCACCGGAATGGCGAGGTCTCTTGTCTGACCCCTGACCTCCCATCCCAAGAACTGACTCTACCCTCCTAGCTATATTAGTTGCATCCTGAATAGAAATCCCGGTCCCTGTCTCCTTGGACATCTGCAACCTGATGGGTTGAGCAAGGCCATCAATGAACCATCTGACCCTCTCTTTCTCTGTGGGCAATAAAAGAATGGCATGTCTAGCCAAATCCACGAAACGAGTCTCATACTGGGTCACTGTCATGCTGACCTGCTGAAGTTGCTCAAACTGACGACGCTTATCCTCTCGAGTAGTAACAGGCAAGAACTTCTCCAAAAAGAGACGAGAGAACTGATACCAATTCAGGGCAGGTGATCCAACGGGTCTAGTCAACAGAAAGTCCCTCCATAATTTCTTGGCGGAACTAGTCATCTGAAAAGCAGCAAAATCAACCCCATTGGTCTCCAAAATACCCATATTTCGCAACACCTCATGACAGCTATCTAGATATTCCTGAGGGTCCTCTTAAATAGAACCACTGAAGTGAACAGGAAATAACTTAATAAACATGTCCAACCTCCATAAAGCATCGGTAGACATAGTTGCCCCGTTAACGGGCGGCACTATTGCAACTGTGAATTACCCCAACGAGATTGGCTATGGGGGTTTGAACCTGAGGAGTAGTCTGGACTGGAGTGTGGGTAGCAGGAGTCTGGACCCCTCTTCTAGCCTGAGATACGGATGCTGCAACAGGGAATGTGCCCATCTGGGCCACACTCTCCATCAAGCCCACTAAACGGACCAAAGCATCCTGAAGAACCGGGGTAGCAATAAACCCATCGGGAACCTCAGTTGGTCCTGCTGGAATAGTCCGAGCTGGAAACCCCTCATCAATCTCAATATGGGGTTCCGCAGCTGGGGATGTTGCCTGAGCAAAGGGTTGAGTCCTGCCCCTGCCTCAGCCTCTGGCGTGGCCTCGGCCTCTGCCTCTAGTAGGAGTCGCTGCTGCTGGAGAACCAAAAAATGAAGCACGTGTTCTCGCCATCTGCAAGAGAATAGAAGAATCTAATAAGTATTTGGGATACAAGTATCGCACGATAAAGTAGAAATATAAATGGAGTTGTTTCCTAACTCAATAGCCTCCGAAAGATAAGTACATATGTCTTTGTACCGATCCTTCAGACTCTACTAAGCTTGTTCCTGAATTGTGAGACCTAAGCAACCTAGTGCTCTGATACGAACTTGTCACAACCCGAATTCCCAACCTTAGGGATTGTGATGGCGCCTAACACCACACTTTCTAGGCAAGTCAATGTTAGAGTTCGCTTAACTATTTCCTTTAATTAACCATTTACACAGGATAAAACAATTTTAAATTAATACTTAATCTAATGGCTTTCAATAAATAATTCCAAATATAAAATAAATAAACACTAAATTAAGCGAGCCACGAACTAATTAAATAAATCTAGAACTACCCCAGAGTCTGGTGTCACAATTCACGAACTACTAAAGAATACTACAAATACTTGGCTGAAAGAAATAATGTTATTGTCCTGAATATAATAAAACAACGTTTATGAGAATAGGAGAAGACTCTCGGGATCTGCGAACGCCGGAAGATATACCTCGTGTCTTTGAATAAATGAGTGCAGAGTGTAGTATCAGTACAACCGACCCCATGTAATAAGTAAGTGCCGAGCCTAACCTCGACGAAGTAATGACCAGGCTACGGAGGGGCATTAGCAGTATAACATGTGACAATAATATATAAAGAAAGAAGGATATCTAAACAAATAATTAAGTACTGCAACAACAATAAAATAACTCATCCGCCTTTTCCAGGCCTCATCTATAACCAATTCTCAAATAATTTCCAAGTTTCCAAACTTTAACTTTAAATAAAAGTAGTGCCGAAAATATGAAGAATAGTAAAAAAACATTTAAGCCTTTCAAATCTTTATTTTCTTTGAAATTCAGTAAAAATATAAATGTCCTCCCTTGTTGTTCCTTGTTGCGGCGTGCAACCTGCTCCCACATGTCCACCCTTATTGTTCCTCCCTAAATATATCACCCTTATTACTCCTGCTGCAGCGTGCGACCTGACCCCACCTGTCCACCCTTATCATTCCTTGTTGCGGCGTGCAACCCGCTCCCACCAGACATCTCATATCAATTTATTCATAAATTTCACAATTTAGGCCAAGCCTTTCACAATATTCTTTTCTCAACAATTATAAATAAGAAACTGTATTTTTCTCATAACTTCATCAATATCCTCCCAACCATGAAACCAACAAGAACATACATATGCATATATATATATATATATATATATATATATATATATATCATAAAAACAATGCCAAACCACTCAACCGTTTTGTACCACAAGAGAACCAGCTAAAACAACCAATACTCTTTCCAAATAACTACAACAATATTTAACAATAAAATAAAAAGGCCAAGTAGTCATAGAAACAATAATAAACATAGAACAATTAAGACAAGAATCAATTAAGTTGGGAATGGGAAAGGGATCATGTTTAACAGGAAATTTGGTGGTGCATAGATACTCGTCACCTCACCTATACACCACACACATGCATTTCACATAGCAAACAAGATGGGATTCCTATTCCCTCAAGTCAAAGTTAGACCAAACACTTACCTCAATTTTGTAGGCCACTCACTGCTCAATTATAGCTTTTCGTTTAGAATCTTGCTCTAACTTGCTCGAATCTAATCATAATTAACTCAATATCATCAATTAATGCTAAAGGAACTAACTTTATTGAAAAACATAATTTTTCCTAAGTTTTCTCAAAAAAAGTGAAAACCCGACCCTGGGCCCGCTTGGTCTAAACTCGGGGTTCGGACCAAATTACGTTCACCCATTCACCACGAACCCAAATATACAATTACTTTCGAAATCCAAGCTCAATTCGAGGTAAAAATTCGATTTTCACAAAATTCTCTAATTCTACCCAAACCCTCAATTTTTACCATGAAAATTCATAGGTTTTGGTTTAAAAGTGATGAAAAAACAATAAGGAATTGAAAGAGTGAAGTTTAGAATTGATTACCTATGACTTGGGGATGATATTTGGTGAAGAAAACCGTTCCTAGGTGTCACGACCCAAAATCCATAAGGTCGTGATGGTGCTGGACACCATTATCAGGCAAGCCAATTAAATAGTTAAGTTAAATTTCCTGTTTTAGCATTTTTGAAATCATTACCTTTCACTTTATTACATGATTACTGAATAAAATCCGCTAAGTCAATATTCCAGTTTTATAAAATACATCCCAAACACATCCTAGAACCCGGTGACACAAGTACATGAGCAATTGCTAAGAATTTTACAAATTCTACAAAGCTTGTCCGAAATACAAATTGGACAAGGAATGAAAATGAAAATACAATACATAGAGGAAGACTCTGCCGACTGCGGGTCGCCTCCAAGTGATGCAGCTCGTCTAAGTCTCCAAATCAGCCATATTGCTATGAAGGTACCTGTGCAATAAAACTGCACAGCAAGTGTAGCATGAGTACGAAAACAACATGTACTCAGTAAGTATCCCGCCTAACCTCAGAGAGGTAGTGACGAGAGGTCGAATTAGACACTCGCTAGAAGTCAATTTAGTATAATCAAGTGAGACACTAAGCATGAATGTCATAGGAAATTTATTAACCAGGAATAAATAATATCAACTCCTTCCAGATCTAACACTTTAAATCTTCGTCATTTTAGTTGACAATTTAAATAATAATCAGGGATAAGAAACATCAGACTTATTTCACATTTTACACATCAATTCTTCTTCTTCTTAACTGGACATTAAACACTTCCTTAGGCCGATAAACATGTATGAATCACAGGAAATACGCATCATTTATCATGCGCAAAAAAAGTGCCAAGGGTCGAACGGCGCGGACCAACAATAGTAAATTGTGCACTGCCGAGGGTCGAACGGCTCGAACCATAGATGCATCTATCTGCTCCGCTCGCAAATCGATCATGCGATGCAGTTATACATAAATACAGGGTTATCCTGCTTGCGAATCATACATGCGACTCAGGCACCCATAGATACACATATTCACACAATAAGTCCACATTTTATCAAGAAAGCAGTTACCCAGGAAAGTGGTAAAATTCTTCTTAAAGGAACACGAAAAATAGCATTTAAATCTTTGTTTTGAAACTCGTTTGTCAAGTTTAATAATACTCAATAATATAACCTTATCAGGAATACAATTATCCACGGAGGAATCAATTCTCTTTCTAAATAATTAAGAAAGGTACACTCTAGCCTTATTAGGAAATAAATTACCAATTCAATAGCATTATCATTCTAATATTATTTGCGGGATCACATGATATTTTATTGACAAGGTCACAAATACGACAAGTAAAGCATGCTAGTGGGTCCTAGACTACCCGGACATGGCATAATAGCAGCTACGCACGGACTTCCGTCATCTCGTGCATACATAGCCCCAGCAGATAGTAGCATGTATTTAATTAGTTCACCTATGGGAACAATTCCCCCTCACAAAGTTATAAAGGAGACTTACCTCGCTCCGAAACTCCATAACCGGCTTCCAAGCCCTTCCGACGACTCCAATTGATGCACAACGCCCCAAAACTAACCAAATAACGGCAAACCAATGAAAATATACTCTAATATTTGTTAACAGTTCAAATTATATAAATCCCCAACTCCGCTACAGGAATTGACCAAAATGCCCTCGGACCCACGTACCCGGATTCTAAAATTTCTCAAAGATAAACTCTACCCATAGCTTTACTAGCTCAAGTATACAATTTACTCAAATATTCATGCTCAATTCGTGGTAAAAATCCAAATTAAAATTTTTTTCTAGGTTTTCTTCAAAATTCCATATTTTCCACAAATTCCCATACTCAAATCCATACCTAGACCATGCATTAAACTTAAAATGAGTTGGATTAACTTACATTGTAATCCTTAATGAAAATCCCTCCTTGAAGCTCCCCACAATCGCCCAAACCAAATGATAATAAGATAAAATGAGCCAGCTTCTCGGTTATAAAACATACACTGCCCAGGGTGATACCCGCACCTGCGATTCCGCTGGTACGCCCAAACTGCCGCACCTGCGGCTTTCTCAGCTCCAGCCAAAACTCGCACTTGCGCCCTATTGTCCGCATCTGCGCCTTCGCAGGTGCGGAAATTACATTGCACCTGCGCTTCCAACCAAGCCATCAAAACCTCACACCTGCGGCGCCAAAGACGCACTTGCGACCAAAGCCTCGCAGGTGCGGTCACACCAGATGACAGCAACCTCAGCACTTCTTCAAACTCCAAACTTGATCTATTAACCACCCGGAATCCACCCGGGACCCCGTCCAATTACACCAACCTGTTCCAAAATATAATGCGGACTTGCTCGATGCCTCAAATCACATCAAACAACGCCGAAATCACGAATCGCACTAAAATCCAGACTTTAAGAACTTGAAATTCAAAACTTCCACATCTAAAGCCGAAACCTATCAAATCACGTCCGATTGACCCCAAATTTTGCACGCAAGTCATATTTTACATTACAGACCTGCTCCAACTTTCGGAATCGCATTCCGACCCCGATATCAAAATTTTCACTTCTGGTCGGATTTCTCAAAAACCTTCAAATTCCTATCTTTAGCCAAATGACTTCAAAATGACCTACAGGTATCCGAATTCACTTCCGATCGCGCTCCCAACTCCAGAATCACCATACGAACCTATTCCCAGACTCGGAATCCCAAACAGACATCTATAACACTTAAATGCCGTACATCCCAAACTTATGAATTTCTTCTAAAATGCTATCTTCCATAATATGCGCCAAAACGCTCCCGGGTTATCCAAAGCCCGATCTGGACATACACCCAAATCCGAAATCATCATACGAACCTGCTGGAACCTTCAAATCCTAATTCGGAGGTCATTTACTCAAAATCTCAATCTTAATCAATTTCTCTAAGTTAAAGCTTCTAAAATGAGAACTTTCTTTCCAATTTGACTCCGAACTTCCCGAAATTCAACTCCGACCATGCCCACGAGTCATAATACCTGAATTGGAGTTGCTCATGACTTCAAACCGTTGAACGACGCGCTAGAGCTCAAAATGAACGGTCGGGTCGTTACACTAGGGCTGTGGGGTTCAAAAATATGAAGAAGAAAGGGTTCTTCCCGTTTTTACAAGACTTTATATACGCCTGGGCCAGGCTCCTATGCGTTCGCGACAAGAGTGATGTGTTCGCGTAGAGTCCTGGAACCAGATTTTATGCGATCGCAGGGGACACAGTGCGTTCGCATAGCACAAACGCGACCTCTTTTCCTGCAAGCCCAGATACACAGTGCATTCGCATGGGAGGGGGTGAGTTCGCATAATGTAATTGACAACCCCTCCCCCGAGTCCCAGCTAACTCTATGCGTTCGCATCTTGGGGGGTGCGTTCGCATAGAACAAAAGGACCCCCAGCATTTTTACTCTGTGTGTTCGCGTTCAAAGGGGTGCGAACGCAATGCACAAAAGTGTTGTGCATTGACAGTAGAAAAACCAGCAATCTTTCAAGTGTAAAAACATCTCGTGGCCTATCTGAAACTCATTCGAGCCCTTAGGGCTCTAAAAAAATATGCACGCAAGTCTAAAAACATCATACGGACTTGCTCGTGCGATCAAATCATGAAAATAACATGTAAAACTATAAACTAAACCTCAAAACTCATCATTTTTATCAAGAACTCTTATAGTTCATAACTTTTCAACTGGATGTCCGAATCACGTCAAACGAAGTCCATTTTTCACCAAATTTCACAGTTAACCTTTAAACATCATAACAAACCTGTATCGGGCTCTGAAACTAGAATACGAGCCCGATACCAATGATTTCAAACACTAATTCTTTTCTTTATTTCATAATTATTTCAGCAAAACAATTTCTTTCAAAAATTAATTTCTAAGGCTTGGGACCTCGAAATTCATTTCCGGGCATACGCCCGAATCCCATATTTTACTGCGGACCTCCCGGGATCATTGAAACACAGATCCGGGTCTGTCTACTCAAAATATTGACCAAAGTCAACTATAATCAAATTTAAATTCTAGAAATCACTATTTCTCATATTTTCACATAAAAGCTTTCCGGTTTCACGTCCGGACTGCGCTCTCAAATCGAGGTATTTAAAATCAATCTTTTTATGGCTATTAAGCACGAAATGGAGTCTAAATTTATAAAATGACCTCTTGGGTCATCACAATAAGAGATACTTAAAGTACAGGGATTCTACACTAAAAGGTTCTACATTTTACTATGCTAAAAGGCTCTACATTTTACTACGCTAAAAGGGCACTGGTCTTTAAGCAAATAATAATCTAAACTAAATATAAACAACAAATACATTTTAATCACATAACATTCACGAAAATACATATAAAACAGTAAAAGATATTTATTAACATTTTTATTAACAAAAAAATAATGATTTCTCAATTTTTACATATTTTTTTAGAAAACTAATATCTTAGTCTGAATAAATATAATATACTAGTTTCGCAAACAAAACACAAAACAACATGGAAACACATTCAAGACAACTAATATGCATTATTATACGAGTTTCGACATAAACTAAATCGGAATACCTCGATTTATGTTTTTTGGAAAGTCGATTAATTGAAAATTTAAGTCTGAAATGATTAAACCACAAGAATAGAATGCTTTGCTAGGATGTGGAACCTACGTTCTTATCTTTTTGTGTGACGGGTTGGGCCCACTACAATTTTTTTGGAGAAAAATAGGGGGGACCATTTCTGTTTGCTGAATTTTAAAATAGGGGTCGTCTGGTTCTGATCTTGGGGAAGAAGAAGGGGCATTATTTAACTAGGTATAGCGCGGTATATAACTGCGCTATACACATATAGCGCGGTATATAACTGCGCTATACACATATAGCGCGGTTATATAACGCGCTATCCATATCTGTCACATCAAGTCAGCATAGCGTTGTTTATACATGCATAGTTGTTTTAAAATGCGCTATACTTTAACGGCCAAAACACCGTTAATGTATACCGCGGTTTATAATCACGTTATATATAGAATGGTCACTCTTTTTTTATACACATTTATGTCATACTTGTCCAAAATGACAATAATTGGGTTCCAAACTCGTATTTTGTACCAAGGAAAATATTTTCCGGAGTATATTTTTTAATTTTTTTATGTTTGGTTGGCCTAAATGTTTTGAAAAATATTTTTCTCATGAACTCATTTTCCTCCAATTGAAGTAAAATGTTTTCCCTATCAATAGAAGGGAAAACAATTTTTCAAAACTCTTTCTAAACCTTCCTCATCCTATTCCCCATTCCCACCTACCCTTATCAACCCACCTCCACACCCCCCCCCNCCACCCCTCTACCCTAAATAAGAATATAATTAATAGTGATTTCTTAATGTGACTACCCAAAGGGTCATCACCTATTTTATTACCTATTCCGTACTTCCGAGGCCTTAAAAACCTCTTTTGTAGTTGCCTTGATTTGCGTGCGCAGTCCGGACGCGTAGCCGGACAGCTTAAATATGAAATTCTGTGAAAATGCTAAGATTTGATATTAACATGAATAAATTTGACTTCGATCAACATTTGGGTAAACGGACCCGGACCCATAATTTGATGATCCCCGAGGGTCCGTAGGAAAATATGGGACTTGGGGTATGCCTGGAATCGAATTCCGAGGTCCCAAGCCCGAGAAATGAATTTTTGAGTAAAATTGTTTTCTGAAAATATTTAAGGAAAATGAAAATGAAATCTGATTAGAAAGTGATGGTATCGGGCCCGTATTTTGGTTCCGGCACTCGGTACAGGTCTTATTTATGGTTTAAGAACTTTCGGTAAAGTTTGGTTGAAATCGGATGTTGTTTGACGAGTTTCGGACTAAAAATGGAAAATTTGATGTTTTATGAAAATTTGATAGAATTCATGGATTTTGAGGTTAATTCAATGTATATGATGTTATTTTGGCGATTTGATTGCATAGATAAGTTCATAGGATATTTTTGAGGTAGTGTGTGTATTTGGTTTGGAGCCCCGATGGCTCGGATGAGTTTTGGATAGGCCACAGATTGCATTTTTGAACTTGGAAATCTGCTGGTGTGACTGATATGCAGGCTTCACATTTGCAAAGCCAGCATCTCAAATGTGAGCTACTCATCGCAAATGCGAAGATTGGTCTAGGCAGGCCTGATCGCAAATGCGACCAAGTGGTTTCCAAATGCGAAGATTAATCTGTGCAGGCCTGATTGCAAATGCGACCAAGAGGTTCGCAAATGCGATGGCTGGGAATGTCTGAAGGGTTCGCAATTGCGAACCCCTGTTTGGAATTCCCATGTCAACTAGTAGCCTGCACTGTACAAAAACCAAATTTTGACTTCATATTCCATACTTTCTCAAACTCAAACACTCTTAGGCGATTTTTCCAAGAACGAGACTTCTTCCAAATCATTTTTAAGTTATTTTTTACTCAATTCTTTCAATCATTAATATCATTTAACATGTTTTCAACTTAAAATCAAAGATTTCCATGGGTGAAAATTGGGTGTTTTGGGTAGAACTTAGGTTTTTCCAAAATTGGGGTTTGAGTGGGTGATTGACCTCCGATTTGAGAGATCTTTATATGGCTAGACTCGTGAGAGTACGAGGGTTCTGAAATTGTAAAATTTACCCGACTCCGAGATGCTGGCTTGGGAGCGTTTTGGTCATTTCACCAAATTTCGCGTTGTAACCTTGAATTGAATAGTAGAATCAGTTGCATGAGATGTTATTTACGGTATGAAATTTATTTGAATAGTTTGGGCCATTTGGAGTCGGATACTCATGGAAAACGTGTGGTTTCGAGTTGATTGATATATTTCGGGCCCGAGGTAAGTGTTTGGCCTAACCTTAGCTTGAGGGAATAAGAGTTGAGTATTATTTGCTATTTGCTAATTTTCAAATACGATGTATAGGCATGGTGACGAGTATCTATACATTGGTGTATAGAATGACCGTGAGTCCCTATATTGTGAATATTCCGATTTTGTTGTAATTGCTATGCTTAATTGATGATCCCTATATGATGTAAATGAGCATGCGAAGGAAATTGAAATCTTTAAACATCTTTGGAACATTGGCACAAGTTGTAAAATGAATAATGAAGATATATGAGATAATCACATCTTTGGAGCATTGGCTCAAATTGTGAAAACGCATAAGGAATATATATGAGATAATTACATCCTTTGGAGCATTGGCTCAAGTAATAAAATAAATCATGGAAGTAAAAGTGAAAGAAAGAGAAAGAGTTGTTGAAATATACCCTTGCCGAGTCATCATTGTATAGTTCCCTTGCCGGGATTTGATTGTTTAATTGATGTTCCCTTGCCGGGATTTGATTGTTTAATTGATGTTCCCTTGCCGGGATTTGATTGTTTAATTGATGTTCCCTTGCCGGGATTTGATTGTTTAATTGATGTTCCCTTGCCGGGATTTGATTGTTTAATTGATGTTCCCTTGCCGGGATTTGATTGTTTAATTGATGTTCCCTTGCCGGGATTTGATTGTTTAATTGATGTTCCCTTGCCGGGATTTGATTGTTTAATTGATGTTCCCTTGCCGGGATTTGATTGTTTAATTGATGTTCCCTTGCCGGGATTTGATTGTTTAATTGATGTTCCCTTGCCGGGATTTGATTGTTTAATTGATGTTCCCTTGCCGGGATTTGATTGTTTAATTGATGTTCCCTTGCCGGGATTTGATTGTTTAATTGATGTTCCCTTGCCGGGATTTGATTGTTTAATTGATGTTCCCTTGCCGGGATTTGATTGTTTAATTGATGTTCCCTTGCCGGGATTTGATGGTTTAATTGATGTTCCCTTGCCAGGATTTCTATTTTTACTCTGTTTATTTCCTTGCCCTTGTTTTTTATTGTTGTTTGGGTAAGGAAGAGTGTTAAAGCACGAAGGGTGATGCTGTGCCATGTTTATATTGTTATTGTGCACGAGGGGACATTCCGTGCCATGTTTATATTGTTATTATGCACGAGGGGACATTTCGTGCCATGTTTATATTGTTATTATGCACGAGGGGACATTCCGTGCCATGTTTATATTGTTATTATGCACGAGGGGACATTCCGTGCCATGTTTATATTGTTATTATGCACGAGGGGACATTCCGTGCCATGTTTATATTGTTATTATGCACGAGGGGACATTCCGTGCCATGTTTATATTGTTATTATGCACGAGGGGACATTCCGTGCCATGTTTATATTGTTATTATGCACGAGGGGACATTCCGTGCCATGTTTATATTGTTATTATGCACGAGGGGACATTCCGTGCCATGTTTATATTGTTATTATGCACGAGGGGACATTCCGTGCCATGTTTATATTGTTATTATGCACGAGGGGACATTCCGTGCCATGTTTATATTGTTATTATGCACGAGGGGACATTCTGTGCCATGTTTATATTGTTATTATGCACGAGGGGACATTCCGTGCCATGTTTATATTGTTATTATGCACGAGGGGACATTCCGTGCCATGTTTATATTGTTATTATGCACGAGGGGACATTACGTGCCATGTTTTACATTGATTATGCACAAAGGAACATTCCGTGACATGTTTATATTGTTATTATGCACGAGGGGACATTCTGTGCCATGTTTTACATTGATTATGCACAAAGGAACATTCCGTGACATGTTTATATTGTTATTATGCACGAGGGGACATTCTGTGCCATGTTTTACATTGATTATGCACGAGCGGACATTTCGTGCCGTGTTTATATTGATTATGCACGACGGGACATTCTGTGCCGTGTTTTACATTGTTATTATGCACGATGGGACATGTCGTGCCGCATCTTTCACTGTTTAATCTATGTTGTCATTTTCCGTGATTATTTTCAGATATTTAAGACTGTTGTTTTCGTTTCTTTCATTTCAGTATTTGCCATCTCTTACCCCCTAGCATGTTTTCCGCCTTAATTGTATTCTTTCTTAGTTTCTGCTATATTATTGAACTGCACAGGTACACTTTGTTGTCGTGTCTTAGCCTCGTCATTACTTCGCCGAGGTTAGGCTCGGCACTATTCAGTACATGGGGTCAGTTGTACTGATGCTACACCTGCACTTCTTTATGTTATGCAGATTACGCAGCCGGACCTGGAGGACATCATTAGTGGGAGTGTCTTCTAGCTATCATAGAGGCTTCAAGGTATACCCGCCGACATTCGTGGGCCTTGGCGTCTCTTCCATCCCTTTGTCTTGGATTCTGTCTTATTTTTCCTCCAATTTCAGAGGCAGACATGTATTTTCTTTCAGCTTTGTATTTAGCACTCTTATAGACAGTTCGTGAGTTTGTGACTCCAGGTTTTGGCAAACTTTACGCCTTGTTGTATTTTGATGTCCTTATTTAGCTTGAGACCGTATTTATTTCGCTGATAAATTGCAAATTGTTTTAGCTTATTCTGTGAAATTGAGATTATTATGCTAGTTTAGATATACACCTTGGCTTGTCTAACGAGTTCAACGTTAGACGCCATCACGGTCCGACGGTGGGATTTCGGGGCATGACAAGTTGGTATCAGAGCACTAGGTTACTTAGGTCTCACAACTCACGAAAAACTTGGTAGAGTCTGAGGGATCGGTACAGAGACGTCTGTATTTATCCCCAGAGGCTGCAAAGTTAGGATGACTCCATATTTCTTTTCTTCTCTATTGTGCGCTATGAATTCTGAGTACTGATTGAGTTTCTATATATTCTCTCGCAGATGGCGAGGACGCGTGCTTCCCTTGGTTCCGCACAGTAGCCTGACACTCCTGCTACAGCTCCTACTCGGGGTCGAGGTCGAGGACGAGGTCGCGCTAGAGGCTGAGGCCGGGGCCGGGCTCAGCCTAGGGCAGCAGCCCTAGTGGAGGACCCTCAGGTCGAGTCTGACGAGGAGGTCCCAGTTCCGACAGTCCCAGTTGGACCAGCTCAGGTCCCAGAGGGGTTCATAGCTACCCCAGTGCTTCAGGACACCTTTGTCCGTCTAGTCGGACTCATGGAGAGTGTAGCCCAGGTGGGTCTTCTTCCTACAGCACCAGCCGCCTCTCAGGCTGGGGGAGGTGCCCAGACTCCTGCCGCCCGCGTACCAGAGCAGCTAGCCCCACAGTTTTAGACTCCGGCACCTCAGCAAGCCGGAGTAGCTCAGCCGGGTATAGCAGCGCCGGTAGCAGAGAGAGCACCTATGTCAGCAGATGCTTTGTGGAGACTGGACAGGTTCACTAAGTTATTTACTGCTACTTACACTGGTTCACCATCAGAGGAGCCCCAGGATTATTTGGACAGCTGCCATGAGGTTCTTCAGAATATGGGCATAGTGGAGTCGAACGGGGTTGACTTTGCTACTTTTCGGTTATCTGGCGCAGCCAAGAGTTGGTGGAGGGATTATTGCCTAGACAGACCAGCTGGATCTACACCTTTGACTTGGACTGGTTCTTAGAGGTATTTTTTGGGGAAGTTCCTTCCCATTACTCAGAGAGAGGACCTTCGGAGGCAGTTTGAGCGTCTCCAACAAGGATCCATGTCCGTCACTCAGTAGGAGACCAGGTTCATCACTCTAGCCCGACATGCTCTTATGATACTTCCCACTGATCGGGAGAGGGTTCGGAGGTTTATCGAGGGATTGGCCCGGCCTATCAGACTTTAGATGGTCAGAGAGTCAGGTACATATATATTGTTCCAGGATGCGGCCAATGTGGCTAGGAGGATTGAGATGATTTTATCGCAGGGTGGTGGTCAAGGGGCTGACAAGAGGCCCCGTCATTTTGGTCGTTTCAGTGGAGCCTCATCTAGGGGCAGGGATTCTTCAGGTCCCAGACCTTTTCAGTCATCTCTCCAGGTTTCCCATGGTACTTCAGGTGGTCGTGGTTATTAGACACACTATTCCGATCAACAGTCTTACAGTGCGCCACCAGCAAACATCGGTGCACCGCCACTTCAGAATTTCCAGGGTGGTTATCAAGGTCGACACGATCAGTTCCAAAGTCAGCAGTCACATCAGTAGAGGCCTTGTTATACTTGCGGTGGTTTGGGGCACATTTCTACGTTTTGCCCCCGAGGTTCTGGTGGGTCTCAGCATCAGGGTTCTCGTGCCATAGTACAGGCACCAGGTGTTCCACAGCCTGCCCAGCCAGCTAGAGGTGGGGGTAGAGATTCTAGAGGTGGAGGTAGAGGTCATAGAGGTGGAGCTCAGACCGCCAGAAATGGAGACCAGCCAGCAGCCGGTCGTCCCAGAGATGTGGTTCAGGGTGGTGGGGCCCCTCCCCGATGTTATGCTCTTCTAGCCAGGCCAGAGGTTGAGTCTTCAGATGAAGTCATTACAGGTACTATTCGGGTTTGTGACATAGATGCTTCAGTGCTATTTGATCCAGGGTCTACGTATTCGTATGTGTCCTCTTATTTTGCACCCTACCTGGTCATTCCTAGTGATCCACTGAGTATTCTTGTTTATGCATCTACACCAGTGGGTGATTCTATCGTGGTCGATCGAGTCCATCGTTCTTGTGTAAGGTGATTGGGGGTCTTGAGACCCGTGTTGATTTGTTGCTTTTAGGTATGGTCGACTTTGATGTTATATTGGGGATGGACTGGTTATCCCCATATCATGCTATCTTGGATTTTCATGCCAAGACGATGACCTTAGCCTTGCCAAATTTTCCTCGTTTGGAGTGGAAAGGAACTCCTGATCATTCTACCCGTAATGTTATTTCGTACATGAAGGATCGGCATATGGTCGAGAAGGGGTGCTTGGCCTATTTAGCTTATGTGCGCGATTCCAGTGTTGAGGTTCCCTCTATTGATTCGGTACCCGTGGTTCGTGAGTTTCCTGAGTTTTTTCCTTCAGACCTGTCGGGGATGCCACTCGACAGGGACATTGATTTCTGCATTGATCTGGCTCTGGGCACCTAGCCCATTTCTATTCCGCCGTATTGCATGGCCCCGCCAGAGTTGAAAGAGTTGATGGAACAGTTGCAGGATTTGCTTGGGAAGAGTTTCATTAGACCTAGTGTTTCTCCTTGGGGTGCTCCAGTATTGTTTATGAAGAACAAGGATGGTTCGATGAGGATGTGCATTGATTACCGGCAATTGAACAAGGTTAAAATCAAGAATAAGTATCCACTGCCGAGGATTGATGATTTGTTCGATCAGCTTCAGGGTGCTAAGGTATTTTCAAAGATAGACTTGAGATCCTGCTACCATCAGTTGAGGATTAGGGCATCCGATGTCCCTAAGACAGCTTTCCGCACTCAGTACGGGCATTACGAGTTTCTAGTCATGTCTTTTGGGTTGACAAATGCCCCAGCAGCTTTTATGGATTTGATGAACCGAGTGTTCTGGACTTATTTGGACTCATTCGTGATAGTATTCATTGATGATATATTGATATACTCCCGCAATCAGGAGGAGCACGAACAGCATCTCAGAGTGGTTCTTAAGACTCTGAAGGACAGTCAGCTATATGCAAAGTTTTCGAAGTGTGAGTTCTGGTTGAGTTCAGTTGCATTCCTGGGTCATGTCGTATCAGCAGAGGGTATTCAGGTTGACTCGAAGAAGATTGAGGCAGTCAAGAACTGGCCTAGACCAGCATCAGCTACAGAGATTCGGAGTTTCTTGGGATTGGCAGGCTATTATCGTCGGTTCGTGGAGGGGTTCTCATCTATTGCAGCCCCAATGACCAGGTTGACCCAGAAGGGTGCCCAGTTCAGATGGTCGGACGAGTGTGAGGTGAGCTTTCAAAGGCTCAAGACTGCTCTGACTACAGCACCGGTATTGGTTTTGCCCACAGGCTCAGGGCCTTATACAGTCTATTGCGATGCTTTCCGTATCGGGCTTGGTGCAGTGTTGATGCAGGATGGCAAGGTCATTGCTTATGCTTCGAGGCAGTTAAGGATTCATGATAAGAACTATCCAGTGCACGATTTGGAGTTGGCAGCCATTGTCCAAGCATTAAAGATTTGGAGGCATTATCTGTATGGCGTGGCAGGTGAGGTGTTCACGGATCATAAGAGTCTTCAGTACTTGTTCAAGAAAAAAGGAGTTGAATTTGAGGTAGAGAAGGTGGTTGGAGTTGTTGAAATATTATGATATTACCATCTTATATCAGCCACGAAAGGCCAATGTGGTGGCCGATGCTTTGAGTAGGAATTCAACTAGTATGGACAGTCTTGCTTTTATTCCGGTCAGTCAGAGACCGCTTGCTTTGGATGTTCAGGCTTTGGCCAATCAATTTTTGAGTTTGGATATTTCTGAGCCTAGTCGAGTGTTGGCTTGCACGGTCGCTCGTTCTTCATTATTGGAGCGTATCCGTGATTGGTAGTTTGATGATCCCCAGTGCAGCGCGGAGGTGCCAAGTAGGTGACCTTAGATGATGATGGTGTTTTGAGATTGCAGGGGCGAGTTTGTGTGCCCAATGTTGATGGGATTCGAGAGTTGATTTTAGAGGAGGCCCATAGTTCCCGATACTCTATTCATCCGGGAGCCGCGAAGATGTATCAGGATTTGCGACAGCATTATTGGTGGCATAGAATGAAGAAAGATATTTTGGCATATGTGGTGCAGTGTTTGAATTGTCAACAGGTTAAGTATGAGCATCAGAGGCCTGGTGGTTTATTTCAGAGGATTAAGCTTCCCGAGTGGAAGTGGGAGAGGATCACTATGGACTACGTTACAGGACTTCCGTTGACCCGGAAGAAGTTCGATGCAGTTTGGGTCATTGTTGATAGGCTGACTAAGTCAGCGCTTTTCATTCCTGTGGCAGTTTCCTATTCATCCGAGAGGTTAGCTGAGATCTATATCCGGGAGATTGTTCTCCTTCATGATGTGCCAGTATCTATCATTTCGGACCGGGGCGCCCAGTTTACCTCGCGTTTCTGGGGAGCATTTCAGCGAGAGTTAGGCACCTAGGTGGAGTTGAGCACAGCATTTCATCCTCAGACGGATGGGCAGTCCGAGCGGACTATTCATATATTGGAGGATATGATCCGAGCTTGTGTTATTGACTTTGGAGGATCATGGGGTCAGTTCTTGCCTTTAGCAGAGTTTGCCTACAACAACAGCTACCAGTCGAGTATCCAGATGGCTCCCTATGGGGCTTTATATGGTAGGCGGTGTCGATCACCGGTTGGATGGTATGAACCGGGAGAGGCTCGGTTGTTGGGTACATATTTGGTTCAGGAGGCCTTGGACAAGGTCAGGATCGTCCAAGATAGGCTTCGTACAGCTCAGTCCAGGCAAAAGAGTTATGCAGATCATAAGGTTCGAGGTGTGGCTTTCATGGTTGGTGAGTGAGTATTGCTCCGAGTGTCGCCTATGAAAGGGCGTGATGAGATTTGGGAAGAAGGGAAAGCTTAGCCCTAGATTCATTGGCCCGTTTGAGATTCTTGATCGAGTGGGAGAGGGGTCTTATAGACTTGCATTGCCGCCTAGCTTATCAGTTGTACATCCAGTTTTTCATGTGTCCATGCTTCGGAGGTATCACGGCGATCCAATCCACGTGTTAGATTTCAGTACTGTCCAGTTGGACAAGGACTTAGCTTATGAGGAGAAGCCGGTAACTATTCTAGACCGGCAGATTCGTCAGTTGAGATCCAAGAGTTTCCCTTCTGTTCGTATTCAGTGGAGAGGTCAGCCTCCTGAGGCATCGACCTTGGAGTCCGAGTCCGATATGTGGAGCCGATACCCTCATTTATTTCCCGACTCAGGTACTTCCTTCTTCTGTCCGTTCGAGGAGGAACGATTGTTTTAGAGGTGGAGAATCTGACGACCCAAAGGTTCATCACCTATTTTATTACCTATTCCGTACTTTCGAGGCCTTGAAAACCTCATTTGTAGTTGCCTCGACTTTTGTGCGTAGTCCGGGCGCGTAGTCGGACATCTTAAATATGAAATTCTGTGAAAAATACTAAGATTTGATATTAATAGGAATAAATTTGACTTCGGTCAATATTTTAGGTAAACACACCCGGACCCGTGATTTGACGGTCCCGGAGGGTCCGTAGGAAATATGGGACTTGGGCGTATTCCCCGAATCGAATTCCGAGGTCCCAAGCCCGATAAATGAATTTTTGAGTAAAATTGTTTTCTGAAAATATTTAAAGAAAATGAAAATGAAATCTGATTAGAAAGTGATGGTATCGGGCCCGTATTTTGGTTCCGGTGCCCGGTACAGGTCTTATTTATGGTTTAAGCACTTTCTGTAAAGTTTGGTTGAAATTGGATGTCGTTTGACATGTTTCGGACTAAAAATGGAAAATTTGATGTTTTATGAAAATTTGATAGAATTCATGAATTTTGAGGTTCATAGGATGTTTCTGAGGTAGTGTGTGTATTTGGTTTGGAGCGCTGAGGGCTCGGGTAAGTTTTGGATAGGCCACATATTGCATTTTTGAACTTGGAAATCTGCTCGTGTGACTGATATGCAGGCTTCGCATTTGCGAAGCCAGCATCGCAAATGCGAGCTACTCATCGCAAATGCGAAGGTTGGTCTGGGCAGGCCTGATCGCAAATGCGACCAAGTGGTTCGCAAATGCGAAGATTAATCTGTGCAGGCCTGATCGCAAATGCGACCAAGAGGTTCGCAAATGCGAAGGCTGGGTATGTCTGAAGGGTTCGCAATTCCCATGCCAACCAGTAGCCTGCACTGTACAAAAATCGAATTTTGACTTCATATTCCATATTTTCTCAAACTCAAACACACTTAGGTGATTTTTCCAAGAACAAGACTTCTTCCAAATCATTTGTAAGTTGGTTTTTACTCAATTCTTTCAATCATTAACATCATTTAACATGTTTTCAACTTACAATCAAAGATTTTCATGGGTGAAAATTGGGTGTCTTGGATAGAACTTAGGTTTTCTAAAATTGGGGTTTGAGTGGGTGATTGACCATCGATTTGGGAGATTTTTATATGGCTAGATTTGTGAGAGTACGAGGGTTCTGAAAATGTAAAATTTACCCGACTCTGAGATGCTGGCCTGGGGGCGTTTTGGTCATTTCACCAAATTTCACGTCGTGGCCTTGAATTGAATAGTAGAATCAGTTGCATGAGATGTTATTTATGGTATGAAATTTATTTGAATAGATTTGGGCTATTTGGAGTCGGGTACTCGTGGCAAACGTGTGGTTTCGGGTTGATTGCTATACTTCGGACCCGAGGTAAGTGTTTGGCTTAACCTTAGCTTGAGGGAATAGGAGTTGAGTATTATTTTCTATTTGCTAATTGTCAAATACGATGTATAGGCATGTTGACGAGTATCTATACATTGGTGTCTAGCATGACCGTGAGTCCCTATATTGTCAATATTCCGGTTTTGTTGTAATTCCTATGCTTAATTGATGATCCCTATATGATGTAAATGAGCATGCGAAGGAAATTGAAATCTTTAACATCTTTGGAGCATTGGCTCAAGTTGTGAAATGAATAATGAAGATATATGAGGTAATCACATCTTTGGAGCATTGGCTCAAATTGTGAAAACGCATAATGAAGATATATGAGATAATTACATCCTTTGGAGCATTGACTCAAGTAATAAAATAAATCATGGAAGTAAAAGTGAAAGAAAGAGAAAGAGTTGTTGAAATATACCCTTGCCGGGTCATCATTGTATAGTTCCCTTGTCGGGATTTGATTGTTTAATTGATGTTCCCTTGCCGGGATTTGGTTGTTTAATTGATGTTTCCTTGCCGGGATTTGATTGTTTAATTGATGTTCCCTTGCCGGGATTTGATGGTTTAATTGATGTTCCCTTGCCGGGATTTCTACTTTTACTCTGTTTATTTCCTTGCCCTTGTTTGTGATTGTTATTTGGGTAAGGAAGAGTGTTAAAGCACGAAGGGTGATGCCGTGTCATGTTTATATTGTTATTATGCACGAGGGGACATTCCGTGCCATGTTTATATTGTTATTATGCACGAGGGGACATTTTGTGCCATGTTTTAATTGTTATTATGCACGAGGGCACATTCCGTGCCATGTTTATACTGTTATTATGCACGAGGGGACATTATGTGCCATGTTTTACATTGATTATGAACGAGGGGACATTCCGTGCCATGTTTATATTGTTATTATGCACGAGGGGACATTCTGTGCCATGTTTTACATTGATTATGCATGAGGGGACATTATGTGCCGTGTTTATATTGATTTATGCACGAGGGGACATTCCGTGCCGTGTTTTACATTGTTATTATGCACGATGGGACATGTTGTGCCGCATCTTTCAATGTTTAATCTGTGTTATCATTTTCCGTGATTATTTTCAGATATTTCAGACTGTTGTTTTTGTTTCTGTCATTTCAGTATTTTCCATCTCTTACCCCCCCCCCCCCCCCCCNTATTCTTGTTTAGTTTCTGCTATATTATTGAACTGCACATGTACACTTTGTTTTCGTGTCTTAGCCTTGTCACTACTTCGCCGAGGTTAGGCTCGGCACTTACTCAGTACATGGGCAGTTCATGAGTTTGTGAGGCAGACATGTATTTCCTTTCAGTTTTGTATTTAGCACTCTTATAGACAGTTCGTGAGTTTGTGACTCCAGGTTTTGGGAAAATTTACGCGTTGTTGAATTTTGATGTCCTTATTTAGCTTGAGACCGTATTTATTCCGCTGATAAATTGCAAATAGTTTTAGCTTATCCTGTGAAATTGAGATTATTATGCTAGTATAGCTATACACGTTGGCTTGTCAAGCGAGTTCAACATTAGACGCCATCACGGTCCGACGGTGGGATTTCGGGGCGTGACACTTTTCATATTATAGATAGATTTTTTTTATTTCAACAAATGAATATTTTCTTTCATTTCAACAAAATGGGTATTTTCTTTTCATGATGTAGAAAAAGTATTTTCTTTTATTTAAATAAAATGAGTAATTTATTTTCATGTTTTAGAAAGAGTACTTTCTTTTTCAACCAAACAAAAGGAGTATTTCTTTTTAGTTATGGAGCACAAATTTCAACGTTATTTTTGCGTAAAAAAGTAAAGTAACACATTAGTTCCTTTGCGTTTGTGCGAATTTTTGCTAGCATTTGGATATAGATTCCCAAATTTATTTTGAAAAATCTAATTTGGGTGAAGCTTGGTTTGAAGACAAAAATGCGTTTGGACATGAGTTTTCAAAACATATTTCACTTAGTATTATTTTTTGAAAAAAATATGAAACATGACTTATACCCACAAGTTCTAAAAACTATCACAAATACCCAACAATACCTTCATCAATAACTTTCATTATATTATCGCAAATCATAGTTCTGAACATAAATAAATTTGGTACAAAATTATCGTTTTTCTAATAAACTACATAATACACTATCAGATGACTGAGAAGATGAAGCAACATTGTTACAAAATAATAAATGGTGGGCTCTTTATAAAATACAAAAGTTTGAGGCAATTTTTAAAAAATGTAAAGTAATATTTTGGGCCAACATTAGCTCTGGGATTTGGGTTTTGGATTTTGGAAATTTGCCAAAATATGAATAAAATTTATGAACAAACATGTATTTGTCAAAAAAAAATCAAAAATATTTTGGCAAAATCTATGGCCAAACGGGTCCTTAGAGACTTGGAGGAAGGAGGTGGAGGGGAGATGAGGAGAGTAACATTAAAAAATATTTTTAAAAATATATATTTTCTACTCTCTAACCAAACACTAGAAAGTAATTTCCGAAAAATATTTTTCATTCACCATCCAAACGAGAGAAAATAACCGATAAAACCACACATTTTCTAGGAAAATATGTTTCATGGAAAATATTTCCCTTTATACCAAACACACCCTTAGTTGCAAAAGCAGGAATCAAGAGACAATTGTGTGATCATATAATAGATCTAAAAGTTCCTTCCGCGTCTTCCTATGAAATGTATCTGGCAGACATGCTAGGAACTATTTGATAGATAAGTTTCAGATTGTTCAAGTACTTTTGTAACTAATAGCTACTCAGCTAAAAACTTCTTTGTCCGCTCGGACCCAGTGTTTTGTTATAGTTGGTGCATAACATCTATATATAGTTCTATCATTTTTCTACCAAAAGAATATCATTTGCTTCCATCTGTAGCATCAGCGGAAGCAATGCATTCCTACTCCCATTCATATAAATGGGAGATTGTGCCCAGACATATATACTTCTAGATGGAGGAAGAAGATGCTATTTGTGGAGGGAAAATATTTTAACTTGTGGTAGATGAAATATAAAGGTAAATAAGTACTTGTGGTAATATATTTTATTATATTAATGAGTTACTGAATAATCTGAACTGACAATTCAAAGCTTGTTATGTAGTATACGTACTAATGAAAAGTTTAAGACGTTTTTATGCAAACTCATATTTTTCTATTATTCGTTCGCTCTAAGTTTCTCCTTCTCTTCAATTCAGTCCATTAACTGAGTATGAGCACTTAAATTTTTGTCCAATGCAAAATTACTCCTAAAAAAAATTTAAAACAGCTTTAAATCATTTTATAGTTTAGGAATTCTGTTTGTTTATTTGATTGCATCAAGTAAGTCATTTTGCATCATAAAAAGCGTCTTTAAAATCGTAAAAAATCATAAAAAGTTATTGTATCTTTCATTCCATGGCACTCTGGGATTTTAATTGCATTTTTAGTATTTCATTGTTCATTAAATGCATAGTTTAAAATATCTAAAAAATCACAAAAAATGCATTAGTTGCTTTTGCCTTTGTATTGCATTCTTAGGTTCAACTAATTAGTTAATTAGTTAATTCGACAATCATTAGGCAAAACAGATAAAAGGTTAATCATGCAAAATTAAGATCTAGTTGGAATTGGAATTTAAAGATGGTTAATTTTGCAAAATTTGATAGAAGAAGGAAAGAAAGGGTTGGTTACTTTCTCTTCTGAACTGGGCCAACAATTTGAAACGGCCCAATTTCTCAAAATACCAGCCCAAACCCTCGCCCAATCCACCCCACAAGCGGGTTCAACCCCTTACTAACTAAAACAACCCCGTTTTGGCCCCTTTTAATCCCCACCATCCATCAAGCTTGATCTAACGGACAGAAACTGACCACCTATTCCATATATAGCTGTCCGAACAGCTAATGACCTCCATCATTTTCTCACATACCACCCTTCTCACTCTCTCTCATACTCTCCCCTGGAACCACCGCCGAATATCACCTACGGCGGCGGCCAGCCTCCAAACCACCTCAAAATATCACCCTATAATCCCCAGCCTGTCATTAATCCAAACTCAGTATTAGAATCCCCGAATCCCTTCTAATTTCTTCGTTTAGTAGATCTGAGATTTTTGAAAAACCTAGTTTTATCCCTCTTTGATTTCTCTTGTAACTTTGGTTTGTTTTACGGTAAATTAACCGATTGCTCTTGTTCAAAGCTATCGGTTGATGTTGATTTCATATCGTTTCATGGTCACCGAAATTTGGTCAAAACTGTTGACCGGACATACCTCTATAATCTCCATTTTCCTCCTTCTATGCGGCTCGTGGAGGCTATTGCTATATGTCGCACTGGTCAAAAATTATTAAACTTCGGTCAGTGCTCGTATAGAAATAACCTACCCGTCGGAGTTTCTATTTCAATGCCGACGATGTTCTCTTATGTTGGCAATCATTTTATTCTCCTTTTCATTCCCTAGATTTGATGATCCCATGTTTAATTTATTAATCTTTAGTTAATTCTCAGTTTCGCTTGACAGTATGCTTAGGTTAATAGATAATCACTACTCAATTGTTTTAACTTTCTAAGTAATTATTTGCTGAATCTGAAGTTTAGATAGTTTTCGTCTTTAATGGTATATTTGTTTAATTAACACATTAATTATCTGTTAATTCATGATTAGTTGTGTTTGTTAGCCTTTTGTTAGTGCAACCTTAGTTAATTTTAGTTAATGCCATTAAGAGAAAGAAAACAGTAATTTTGGTTAGAAGACAGTAAATAATGAGATAAAAAGAAAGGTTAAACAAAGGAAGATATTAGCTGGGACTTGAGAGGGCTAAGGAAAATATGAAAACTTAAGAGAATCCTTCTGTTAACTGATTGGGAAGGTTCAAGAAGGGAATAAAAAGGACTAAAGAGCAATAAAACGGTAAAATTAAGTCAAAAAGGGACTTAAGGGTTAAAATACAATAATTAAAAGGGGCTAGAAAGAAAGAGAGATAACAGAGTTGACAGCTGTACAACGGTAAGAATATTCTATAATACAAACCATTCACTCACGCATAGGAGGACATTCATCTGCATTTTTTCAAAGATATTCCCTCACTCACACACTACTATAGAGATTTTTCACTCTCATTCTCTCACTCACCTCTGAAAGAAAAGCTGAGAACAAAAACTCTGGGGTTCAAATTGAATATCAGATCTGAAAAACAAAAAAAAAAAATATTTCAGAAGCTGTTTCTAAGATTCTGTTCGTTCTCTTCATTAACTTCTGGTTTTCTCAAATTAATTTTGGACTGAAATCTGGGCTTATTCTGGGGTTATTATTGCTTAGTTGTTGTGTGTTGCTGTTTTATCAAATTGTAGCTGATTCCTATTTCTAGATGTGCTTATCAAAGTCACAAACTTATTTTCTTCTTCTTTTGCTTTACTGCTGTTAAGGTACCGATTTCACTCTCCTTCCGTGTAACAGTTGTTATCGCTTCTGTGTTAAAACTCAGAAAATCAGATGAACTGTTAGAAGAAACAGAAAATATATATATAACCGATAAATAATATTCCGAGTCCACAATTTCCTTGTGTGTCCTTAAGGAATTTTAACCCCCTCACAAGTTGCCAAGGTAATGGATTAAATCCTCCCAGGATGGAACGGAATAACCTTCCTGCAACAGTGGCAATACCAACTGCAGGATACCAACAAACTCAAAGAACGAAGCAAGATCACACTTACGAATTTGAGAGAGAGAGAGACTGCGAAGTAGAATGCAGTATTCAGAATGGAATTCGTGATTTTCAGTGTCTGGAAAATTAAGCCATGCCTCAGAATTTATAGGCAACTATTGGAAGAGGTGTGATATCTGTTCAGGAACAAAAGTGTCTTTTCAGGAAGGAAAACAAGCAAAGGCAGCGTCTTTGGATTTTAGTTAATTCCGTTAATGAACTAACTGAAATTTAATTTAATTAAATAATTAAATAAACTTTGTCCAAAAATAATCTTATCGATCGTTTGACAAATCCAAATCCAAATC